>APFE031247735.1:0-14596 GCA_000404065.3 Pinus taeda | reverse complement strand
GCATTCACAATGGTTATTTACCGGTTCATTTTTTAATGAGCTTAAACGCTGGGGGGAAACATTTTCTCATGACTTATGTTTATTTTTTAATGTGCTTGAACTCTGCGACAACATTGCTCGCCAGTCGTATGATAAGAAATGTCTCATTCGAGAAAGTTCTATATGCGTAGCAGATAAAATCTTTCCTCGACGATGTCTATCAAAACAGACAAAGGTGAATGGTGCAGACGCATTCCCCTCACATAACCTTGACGAAGGTATCTTATTCCAGCCTGTTCCCATTTTCTTGTAAGGATGGGTTCACTAGACTAGTCATATGTCCCTCGCGGAAATCCACTCTATACCTAACGTTTTCCTGCCAAAACAGACCAGGGTGCATGCCCCGTGGGCTCCAAAGCATTGTTAGATTCATTGAATTTATTTTAAGTTGATATTGCTTAACAATTTGCCTTTCAGGTTCACCACGTGATGTATATATAATTCCTAAAATGTAGTCTAAGATGATAAACAAACATTTGATCTATCTTTCAACAATTGAAATTCCTAGCTACTAAAGGGAAGAAAGTCAAGAATTTTTCTTCACAGAGCACAGAGCACACGCTAAATGCACATCAAGCCAAGCAATCAAAATGCAAATGCACATTCATGTATTTGTTTTTCAACTCTCTTAATGTGTGAATGATGTTAAGAAAGCTATGTGCAAAACTAAATTACCTTTAAAGTGACACTACTCAACAAAATTCTTTTCCAAAACGAAGTGAAAGCAAGAGAGACACTTTGTGATTTTGAAATGGAAATTGCTTTTCGACACTTTAAAACTAATAATTCAAATCCTATGCAACAGTAACTGTATAATCGACTATCAGGAACAATGGGATTGTTTTCTAAAACTGAAAACGACAGCTACGACACTTTCAGATCTAGAGACGACAGCTCAACTATACCACTTTTTGCAAAAAAGAACTAAAAATGACGCACAATACATAAAAAAAATTATAGTTCTTTGCACTAAGGAGGCTGAATAATGCAAGAGAAGGGGGTTTTTACAGAAGTACACTGACTATAGACAGCAAATCTCTTGAATAAGACTGAAAACAATGAGAAAAATCCACAGTCGAAGGGTAAAGTTAACCCTCCCTAACCATCGCACTTATTACACAGTGAACTCAGTATGCAGCGCACCTACTGGACTCGAGAAGTGCGATGCATACAGACTGCGTTGAAGGCAGGGTGCGATGGTAGTAGTGCAAGACTTTGAACGAGATTTCGCTCATAGTTTGCAATCTAGTTCAGGTGTTTAGGCTGAATAAGTAAAGATCAGTGTATGTAAAACACAGGGGTGATCTAAGAGGTTACTAGAGCCACCACTCAGGGAAATTAGATTGCTTGCAGAACTATTTTTTAATTCATAAACAAAACACAGAGATAGACTGAAGCACCATTGATCTACTTTGCATTTGTATGACAAATGCAGTTCGAAGGCTAGTTGGCTTGACTTCAAGTTTCGTGTGTATGTTTATAAAAGAAACAAGGATAGATAGGCTAACAAGTAATCTAGTCGCTCCCCACGACATTTTGTTATCTGGGAATAGTGTCCACTCGGATGCTTTTATTCCCACTAAGATGGGTGGCTATCTTAGAAACAAACAATCAAAGTATATTATTGTTCCCTTTTATGAAAATAGACGAGAGGAGGACCAAGAAGACCAACCTGAGTCTTGAGCTTGATTTCCTCTCCTTCTTGATAGAGCTTCGCCACTTCTTCTTGTCTACCCATCTTCAAAAGAACCTGTAGAATCACGACAACATACTACTATGCAAGAAGCAAGGATCTAAATTCATAAATAATGCAGGATCAGATGTGTATTAACCATATACATGCATATATCAACAAGTACATAAGAATATGGAAGGAAACAGGAATAGCTTTATTCAGATGAAAAGTAGCAAGAAGATTACAACCATGTGCTCTGACCCAGTATCATCCTCCAGCTAAGAAGCCCTTCTTCACCTCAAGTAAAGCTAGATCACCCAACACTGTGAATGTACACCAGAATACCAACAACGCTTCTCTATAAGATACAAAATTCCAGCCTCTGGATCTCTGTGATGAGGGATCCATATATAGATGATTACAGAGAGGTGAGTCTTCTTTTAGGATCTTGATTAGTGTCTTCTCTCTTATAGTTCTTGCTTCTACTTGGAGAATGATGATCTCTTACTCATCCCTGGTCAAAAATGGAGAGGCAAGTGTCAGAAGGGAAGCTTCTAGAAGATTCCATGATCTTCCACCTCGCATTTCTGTCCCTGCCATTTGTCCATTCCCGAACATCGCACCCTACAGAGGAGCAAATCAGTATGCATCATACCCTCTGCAATTGGAAGGTGATATGCATCGCATCCCCTACATTAAGCTTTCAGTATGGTCCAGTTTTGACCATTTATGAGCAGTTTTCAGTGGAGAACTTCTGGGAGATGATGTAATCAGTTGGCCTTGTTCCTTTAGGCAGTGAAGCAACACTTTTAGGGACTTAGGAGCCCTCAGTTTATGGAGATTTATGATTGGGGTTGAAGTGCCCAAAAATGTCTATAACACTTAGTCCAGTTAGTAAATTAGTATACATTATTGCAATGATAGGTGCTTTACAACTTGTTATGGTCGAGATGTTGTCATGTCCATAAATGAGTGAAAGCATTTAAATATCAAGATGTTGTTGTATTCATAAAATCAAAGTTAGATCTAATAATAATGATAATAATAACCACTCAAATAAAAAACAAAAAGAATTTTTGACACCTAATCCTTGTGACTAGGCGAATTTATCTAAATGAATAAATTAGAAATATGAACAATCATTGGGAGATGAACTGAATATTCTCTCCCTCAGTATATAATGAAGACCTACCTTGTGGAATAATACATGAATTAGTTTTTGCTTTGCGGAGTTATTGCCTCGCCTGACATGGTATCAGAGCCAAGTTCCCAAAATAGTTGTAACTCCCTTCAATGTTGTTTTTGTGGGTTGTACGTTGGTCTATCATATGCATTTTTATTTCTGAACGTTGACCCTATCTGTCATATAAATTTTTATTTCTGAATGCTGGCCCTGTCTGTCATATGCATTTTTATTTCTGAATGCTGGCCCTTTCTGTCATATGCGTTTTTATTTCTGAATGCTGGCCCTAAACGTTGCCTAAAGGTGCAATTGTCAGCTATTCAAACCAAGTCTACCGGGATTCGCAGTACATGAAGATATTCTGAAGTTTGAAAACCAAGTGCCATTGTTTGTGGCCATATTCTTGATTGTTCACTGAATGACTAGCCTCCTACGCATTGTTGCCCTCCATATCCCCTCGACATCATGCCTATCTGCTCTCCTCATTATTGTTTATTGGAAACAAAACCTCTGAGGGATCTCCATGAGAATGGGTTCTTCCTCCTTTAGAACCTCTGGGTTCATCACATCTGTTGTGCCCATTTTTTTTCATTGTTTGTTCTTCCCTGTCTTCATTGCACACTAAATACTATCATTCCACCGCCCAACGAGTGAGACAACTTTGACTACACCCGGTTTTCAACAAAACAACACGCATATATGTGATTGGAGCATGTGCATTACCAATCGTATTCTCAAAATATGTGATATAATCTTCAAAGTCAACACTTATAATTTACTCCAGATTGATCCCACAAAGCATAACCAAAATCCTGGCCGATGGCATTTGCCTGAAATGGACAATACCAGGATGAGAAAATGGTTAGAGTCTCAATGGAAACCTTTGATTGGCTACATCCTCATCATATCCGAACTGATGAAGGATTCCTACTACTTCCATTTTCTGAGTGTCAGCGACCGGGAAGCAAATCAGACTCGTCCATGGGTACATGGAAGGAGCTTCTTGGCACTTCATAGATGGTACATGGGCTATAATCCACTGAAATATACCCCCATAAACAATTTAATTTGGGTAAAACTCCTGGGTCCTCCCTTGGAGTTGTGGTCAAAAGAAACTCTATATGAGATTAGAAATGATTTGGGAAGATGTGTTTATCTGGATTCTTGATGTCTGGGGGAGAAAGACAAACGTGTTGCATGGGTTCTCATTGAGAAAGCCTATAGGGTGGTTTTCCCAACCACATTGCAATATCATGGAAGGATTTTAAGATAAATCAAAGACTAGACTTTTGGGGATTCCCTTTCAAGTGCTCAGTATGCCACAAGATAGGTCATCTCCGTAAAAATTGTCCTTGTCGCCCTGTGTCAAAAAACTGAATTTTTCATGGTAAACATCAATCTAAAAAAAATAAAAGGGGGACGAGACCTTTTTCTGAAATGGAAAAAACCTCCCTTGTTATTAGTTCATCTCCTTCAGATTTTGGCAATCTACAAGGGAAATGACATAGAATACAAATACATTTTGAACTAGTTGGGATCTTGAAGAGTATATATAATGTATTCATGCTCAATAATAATGTATATATTCATGTTTAACAATTTCTAAAAGATAACCAATTATTCTGACCTCCTGGAAAACATTGGCAAGAGTGTTTGGAGACTCATCCATGAAGGTATCTTATGCCCATAGATAAAAGGTTATAATTGTATCTTGCTTATATGTACAATGAATTAGATTCTAGAATAAGATATTAACTATAAAAATCACCAAATAATTTGGAAAGACGTTATTCAATCCTTGCTCCTCATGAGTAGATGGTTGGTTTGTAATATTTGGGATAAGTATCAAGGTTTGATTTGAAGGAACCATTGGGTTGAGTGCCATAATCAATGTTTTCTCCCTGCAAAAATCATCCATTGTGTTTATAGAGATGGATTCTACATTCTAAATTAAGTAATGAGACATGAGTATATCTTAGGGCACAACCATTAGGGTACATTGCATTAAGTAGTTCATCAAGATTTCATTAGGACCTACATTGTGGCAATAATTACATCCTCTTACATTAACTATTAGGGACACATATGTCAACCTTTCATTTATGACTAGACATTCCTTATCATTTGGCACATTTCGTATTTTTATTGTTTTCTATTTTGATTATGTTGTTTTTTAGTATGGGATACGACAAAGGATGTAATGTGGCATTGAATAAAAAATATCCATTCTAACTAATTTCTAACTCCACTAATCATTATGGGATAAAGAATATTCAAAATGATAGTAAAATAAATATATCTTAAAAAAATACTATTTAATTCTAATATAGACCTGAACCCAACACACCACAGAATTGGATGAAGAATATTCAAAATGATGGTAAAATAAATATATATTAAAAAGATAGTATTTAATTCTAATAACTTACATTTACAAAAATAAAAAAAAATTAAACAAAATTAATCAAAAAAGGAAAGGTAACATAGAGAATATTTAAACTGGGCAATTTCTAATATAGACTTGAACCCCACGACAACAGAAGATGCTTGATTAAACAGAAGACGCTTGATTAAAAAAACTATTGATGGCACATCATTTCACATCAAAGTCTTAAGCTAGTCGTTACAAGTCTGTGCATCTCAATATTACATTCAAATCTCCACGGTTGCTGCAGATATTATTAACTTCCCACCATCAGCGGTAACTTCAGTGAACTCCCTGGTTGACGGATTAAACAGATAAGAGATGTGTTTTCCTAGGGCGCCAAAAGCGCTGAAAAAAATCTGGTCACGCCACTGTGTAGCGCACGTAAAGAAGCGAATATCGAGGGGATTCGGAAAGGAAGCTACCACACTCCAAACGTCCTTCTCAACATCATACTTCTCTACCTGTTGTTCAGTGAACAAGTACAACTCCCCACAAAAAGAACAAACCTCACGCCTTCTCCATGTTTCTAACCTCGTGTTCCACACACGTGCCGTCATTCTCCAGGTTCCCTCACTCGGATCGAATACTTCTCCACGCTCGAATTCCTCTAACACCATTAATTTACCATACATGAAAAAACCGCGGCATCCAAAGCCGTGCGGTTCGATCATAGGAGGCAAAATTTCCCACTTGTCTGTCTCCACGTTATATGCTTCTACAGATGCAAGACGGGGGTCATGCTCGCCGCAACCGCCAGCGACGTAGACAAGTCCGGTGGAAGAAGAAACACAGCACGCAAAGTATAATCGAGGTGTCGGAATGTCAGCTCCGCGGCTCCATCTGGCAGATTCAAAGTCATAAATGTCAACACTCTTCATCAAACTTGTATCAGACGGACGGATTCTCCCCATGAGAAGTAGCTTCCGATTCACAGCCACGCACTGACACCATACTTGTATTCCATTAGTCTGGGGATCATCAATTGGAGGTAACCTTTCCCAGGTGCCCTTCACGGGGTCGTATATGGTTACTACAAAAACGGGATTCATATCTCTTTCATTCATATCATTTTGAATCAAGCGCAGCAGATGCTCGCTCGTCCCACATTTCTTCCTATCAGCATAGAACGTAGGGCTACGGACCATAGCCTCCCAGCTGTTGCACACAGTTTTTAGCAAACACTGCCGAACGACATCCTTTGGAACAGTCTCCATTAGGGCACTTTAAACACAACAATTTCGAGATCCTTCGAGTTTACCCGGAGCTTTACCGCAAACACAAAAGTGAACTACGTTAGGTCAAATATGAAAGTACAGTTAAATATATAAAGTAGGGAAACGTAATTTCAAACCGACCAGAGAGGGAGTTCGTTATGTCCATTCATAGAACCACATTACATGTTTTATATATATGAAGCATTTAATATATTTAACATCTATCATGTCCTACACACGAGCATGACTGGACTCCCTATAGGGAATTTTGCTAAAGAAAAGAAAATTATATATATAGAGTGGTGCATGAAATAAATTAAATATTTTATTTTACCTAATATATTTTTTGTTTTATTCTTATTGCAGGCCAATTTATTATCCATGTTTTATATTTAGAGTTTTTAATTTGAGGTTGTGTATTTCATTTATTGTTTATTAATTATAATATTGGGATGAAAAAATATTCATAATATAAAATGTGGATTCGAATTTTTTCAATAATAATAACAAAACGAACTACTAGCATGAGAGCATCTTGATTGTGAAACAATCAAATTGGTGTAAGAAAGCCCTTTGATTGTGGCAAGGTTAATTGGTCCATTAGAGCCCCTTGTTTGTGGGACAAGGGACCAATCTCTCCATAACAATTTGAGTGATAAAGTATATTGAGGTGTAAGAACTCTACTTCCCTGCCAATTTGAGTGATAAAATATATTCAGGTGTACCAACTCTACCTCCCTTTGGCCAAGAACCTATGAGGCTATATATATGTACAAAGAGTGGAAGGAACCAATCTCTCTATGAGAATTTGAGTGATATAGTATATTGAGGTGTATTAACTCTACCTCCCTTTGGAGCACCACCTATGAGGCTATAAATAAGTACAAAGAGTGGACAAGTTAGAAATCCTTCAATATAGGTCATTGATGGGTATTAATTGTTTTAGAGCCAATTAGTTATAGTTTTCCAAATTGTCACAAAAGTAAAATAATAGAGAGGAACATAGAAATGAATGAGTATCCTTAAAGAGAAAGAAGTGTAACACCTTTCTTATGTTGTGTAGGGCAATGGAAGGGAGTGCCATGGCTTCCTCATCAATAAAGGATATGCTTATAGTGGTCTATAGTGAGTGGATCATCTAAACCATCACAAAATGAGTTGCTTGGAGTGAGATTTCCCCCCATAAGGGTGACTACTTCGAGACCCACCCTCTCAACTTCTTGGTGTTCCAACTTGAATGAATCCCCTTGCTCATGTATCTATACAACTTCTTCTTCTAATTATCCTTTATACATATGATGATTTCATCTCACATTAGTTCTCCTAAAAAAATTTAGATGCTTCAAGCATGGTATGCCAACTACTATCTCATACATCTTATAATAGAAATGCACTTACATACGGCACACTATACTTTCACATACACGGTACTATGATATCTTGGCTTATATAGTTCCCTTTACCTTCTCTAATATGGTTTCATGTATGATTTTCTTGCTTCCACATGGTGTTATTGTTTCATATGTGTGCTTTAGATGTGGCGAGCATTCCATGAAATATAAACCGAGAGCTACCCTCCAAGCCATTTGGTGTTCCAACTTAAGAGGCATTAAACACTTTATATGCAATTCATATCTATCTTTTTCTCAATCCATAATAATCTGTGAAACAATTGTCTTCCTCATCAAGTGAGAAGAGTGGTTACGCCAATCAATAGTCATTTAAAGTGGCCTAGCTTGCTAGGAGGAGAGCATACAAGAATCAAAGTGAAGGGTTCAATAATAAAGCCATGGGAAGTAGAGGAAATAAATCTATAAGAATGGAAATGCAAGAACATATATGTGTAGGGATTCAACATGTACTAGTGGCAATGAGATAACTACCATATGTTGCAAGGAAATCAATACTACTCTACTGTAGCAAATAAGTAAATCAAATTACACAACAAAGCACTAATAAGACAGTATGTGATCATGTAGGAAAAATTGTAAATGTTGTAGCCTTTTCTTGGATTCTCAGTTAGTCCTTAATGATGCTAAATTCATTTGTAACACGCCGGCCAAAACTAGAACCCAACAAACTTTAGACCAATTGTTCACTATGATGACCCAACTTGGAAGGTACTATTATGGGAATGGGATCTAAAATTTCCAACCTTTTCCAACTTTCTCAAAACTTCAAATAGACAACACCATTACATTGGCCATAGGTCAACCTACCAACCTCTTGACCTTTGACCTAACCAAAGTGTTAACTAAAAATTTCAATTGTAAGTCAATTTTTTCCCTTTTTCCAACACTTGGACAACGCTATAATTCTTCTAACGTTTCAAGATTTTCAAGCACTGCTACTAGCATCTAATGGCCAATAAATCCATAACTTTTTATGAACACACTTGGGAAACAATCAATCATAAGGATAGAACCAAATCAATAACACTTTGAGTGCATTTCTTTCCAAAAGTATAGAGAGATAAGAAAGCTCATTAGCATAGTAGAAAAACCTACTTTCTTTAGATTGAGAGCCTTACCATTTGAGAAAATAAGTGAACAATTATCAAAATATGGTGCATGTCTAATAAAATGCATGAATGTGGTTAAAATGAGACCTTCTCCTCAATTCTGAATGGAATAATTGGTATACAAAAACCCTACTAAAACTTATGCAAGAATTCAAACATGTAATCAGAACAAATTATATTTCATTCACCATTATTGTCCAACACTAATTATGTAATCCCATTAGATGGTACCATTCTTTCATAGTTAAGTGAATACCTACAATGGGGATGTTATTTTAAGACCATTCATATGATGAATCATTCATTCACATCCTCATGTGGATTGTATTTAGTCATTTTCACATAGAAACATGCATAGTAGTAGTAAGAGGTTGTAATCAAACAAAATCATGTCACTGCAATAAGAAAATATTCCATGTTGGTTACTACATGAGCATAACCAATACAACCACATGTTATTCCAATACCTTTTTAAAACTCAGACATTATATTAGTCAATCCTATAGACAATAAATACACAAACCATGTCCCATGCATTTATAACCACATTTAAGACTAGAAATTGTAAACACATATTCATTATTATTAAAAATACATGAGAAACAATTATCTTGAACTTTTTTGGGAAACAAAGTCTCCAAAAATGACTCTCCACCCAACCACTAACAACTACAACCAAACTCTCACTTATAGTTGTCAACCCCTAGCTAGATTCTAGAGGCCAAGGGACCTTTTAATTATGGATCAAACACAACCACTAGTTGAACTATGGACTCTATAGACTCTTCCATCTCCACCCACCAGCTGAGTTGTCATCCAATGATGACCAGAAGTTGAAACTATTACCATCGACTCTCAAGGATGCAGCTTTGCGCTTGTTCATGGTCTACCTGGGGATAACACCACAACTTGGGCTCAGATGTAGCAAGCCTTCAACAACAAGTATTACTGTAGGTATAAAGACACTAAAGAGTAAATTTTTAGGACGACCTTTCGGCATTATGAATACTTATAGGATTATGAAAAAAGGTTCCAACTTAGCCAGAAAAGGGCTAGGTGCACACTTGACCGTAACTCATTGAAGCTAGTCCTGCTTAGAGGAGTTAGGGAAGATTTCTTGGATACCCTAAACTTGTTGGCAGGCGGAGATATCTACCAGTTACCCTATAAGGATATCAAGGATACATTTAGAAACCATTCTAGGGCTGCTAAGAAAAAGGGTAGGCGTAGTCAACCTATGGTCAGTCAATCCTCTTCCAAATAATCCATCAAGGGTGAATTGGAAACATGCTCGAGGATTTCAAGAGTGAGATGATGTAATCCCTTGCCGTAAAAATGGAAACTATGCACATTAATAGAAAGGAGGAGGAAGCCGAGAGAGCCTTAGCCATTTTCTGCCCTAGATGCACTAGGAGGCACCCTAGGAATGAATTTCCATCGAATTCAATTGAAATCTGCTCAGTGTGTGAAGAAAACTACTCCATGGAGAAATTCCCTTCTCTCTTTAGACTAAAATCTGTATATCAAGGAGCTAAAGGGCTAACTTAACATCTCCGCTACATAAACCAAAGGAGACCTCATGGGCCTAGGCCATACTAGCAGGGCATGCAAGGGTCATGCCATGTATATTACAACCCCAACCAGACCACATACATACCTTCTTGGGGGACCCCTCCTGATCCTTCCTGGTCTACCCCTCCTTGGTCTGGTGCCCCTCAATATCATTCCTAGGTAGCCAGCCAGTCATTTCAACCATATGCTTCACCACAACCTCAGTGGAATGCACTGCCCCAGGGGTGGAGACCCATATACAACAATTCTCCAACTTTATTTCCTTCACAAACAGCTCAACCACAACTTTTACACTCTGTTACACCTAAACAAGCCCAGATGCCTGCCTAGCCAAATACGAACCTGAGCAATAGATAGACCCAAAAAATACATAGTGTAGAGACCTCCTATCCTGATTATGTTGCGGAGATTCAAGAAATCAACCTAAGATCTACGAGAGTACTCCTAGACAACCCACCTCTACCTCCACCTATGGAGGTTGAGGAAGAAAGAGAGGAAGTCATGACTAAAGCATATCCACCACCCTTTCCTGAGAGATTAACCCAACCACTCCAGCCTACCCCAGAAGAGACTCAGCTTGTGGGAGAGTTGAAAAATTTGTGTCAAAATTCCACTTCTCCAAGCTATTAAAGATGTACATATTTACTACAAGTTTATTAAGGGGAAGTTCTTCAAGCATCCAGGGAGGCGAAGAAGAGATACCCCTACCATTAATGTCATTGAACAACTATATGACTTAATGTTGGGGCAGGTAATCTGTCCAAAGTCTTTGGACCCTGGAAGACCTATAGTAGATGTGCACATCAATGGCCCCATTGTCCCACACACTTTGATCGATCTTGGGACTGCCATTAATGTGATTACCAAGGAAGACATGCTCAAGCTCAACCTCGAGGGTTCATTAAGAAAGACCACAACAATTCTACACCTTACAGACTACTCCACAGTGACCCCTGAGGGGATTGTGGAGGATGTGATGGTCTCCATTGACTCTTGGGAATACCCTGTAGATTGCCTAGTTACCCAGCCTAAGGCTAAGCTTACTAGTTACCCTCTCATCCTTGTGAGGCCCTGGTTGGCCACTGTCGATGCCTACATTAGTTGAGGGCTAAAAATATGACTATTAATAATCGACATATGTCCAAGTAGTTACTCCTATACCCTCCTGCTTAGCGATCTCTAGAACTTGACTTACCTTTTTGGCTAGAAGATGAGGGAGAAGATGAAGTTTGTTCCGCCAAACTCTATACCTTATAAACATCCATGGGAGGGGGGAAACCAGAAAAAGATGATTTGATTAAACACATACTCCAAAGCCCAACTCCTAGTACATTGTCCTTAGAAGAAGTAGTAAAGGAAACCCAGAACAACCATCAGTTTGATCTATGCTTAGCCGATTTCGACCCTATCTGTGTGAAAACCATTGAATTCGCCCTCGAGAGAAATTTTAAAATCAACCCATATCTTTTTTATCACCAAGAATAAAAATTGTGTAACATGCTAAAGGAACATCTCATTGCCTTTGCTTAGAGTTACAAAGAAATGAAGGGAGTTCACGGCTCGGTGTGTACTCACCACATTTATATCAAGTAAGGTTGCAAAGGAGGGTGAATCCAACTCTCAAAGATATATTTAAAGAAGAACTGCAAAAGATGCTAGATGTAGGATTCATTTACCCTTTCTCAAACAATGAGTGGGTCTCTCCTTTGGTTTCTGTTCCAAAGAAAAATGGTAAGTGGAGGATTTGTGTCGATTATAAAGAGTTAAACAGAGCCACAAAGAAGGAGCATTTCCCTCTACCTTTCATCGACCAAGTGCTAGATGGCCTAGCAGGGAAAAAGTTTTTCTCTTTCCTAGATGGATTCAGTGGGTAAAATCAAATCCAGATCAGTTTGGAAGACGATGATAAAACCACCTTCACTTGTCCTTGGGGTACTTTCGCTATAGGGTCCTTTCTTTTGGCCAATACAATGCTCCTTCCACTTTCCAGAGAGAAGTCCTATATATCTTTCTTGAGTTAGTCCATGATGCAATAGAGATCTATATGGGTGAGTTTACACCTTATGTATGTGATTTCTAGGAGGCTCTGTCCAACTTAGGTAAGGTGCTGAAAAAATGCATTGAAATGAACCTATCTCTTAGTCCCGAAAAAAGTGAGCTCTTGATGACTATAGGGATCGTGCTAGGTCATTCAATATCCCAGCAAGGACTGTAGGTGGACCCAAAAAAATAGCAATCATCCAAAGGGTCCCACCTGCACAAAAGAAGAGAGATGTCAGAATTTTCCTATTGTTAGCTGGATAATATCGAAGGTTTATAAAAGACTTTAGCAAGTTAGCTTCTCCTTTATTTGGGTTGTTGGCCAAGGAATTTGAGTTTGTATCATGAAAAAGTTGTAAAGAGACCCTAGAAAACCCTGAAGGACAAGTTAACCACTGCACCGATCCTTTGTGGCCCAAATTGGGCCCTTCCTTTTCATATACATGTTTATGCCTCACAAAAAGACATAGGAGAAACTCTAGGACAAACATATGAAAAATTGCCTTATGCTATTTATTTTATGAGTAACAGTCTCTCAAAGGCCAAACTAAACAACACAGTGACCGAAAAGGAGCTCTTGGCTATTGTGCATTCATTGAACAAATTTAGGCATTACTTACAGGTTACCAAACTTTTGTACATACTTACCATGTTTCAATCAAATATTTAATGAATAAACTTGATGTGAATGCCCTAATTATTATATGGTTACTTTTATTACAACAATTTGATCTAACTATTTTACATAAGCCTAGCAAGGAAAATGTTGTTTCAGATATTTTGATTAGATTAACTTTTCCTACAGGTGAGGAAGGAATGGTTGATGATAAATTACTGAATGAACACTTTTTTCCCATTTCAACTCTCTCACCATGGTTTCCTGACATAGAAAATTATTTGGTATCTGCACAGTTTCCACCGAATTTGTCCTGCAAAGAGAAAGGAAAGATTGTGAGGAAGAGCGCCCCGTGCACTTGGATTGGGGGAAACCTCTTCAAACTAGTCCCGGATCAAATTCTGAGAAAATGTGTCACGGAGGAGGAATTCTTTGACATCCTTCTGACCTGTGATGATGGGCATTGTTGAGGTCACTTTGCAGAAAAGAGGACAACATTCAAGGTGTTACAAGCCAATTATTATTGGCCCACTTTTCATCAAGATGTGGAAAGATATACCAGTCAGCGTAATCGATGCCAAATGATGGGAAAGCCTACTCCAAGGGATGAAATGCCTCTTCAACCTCAAGTGACTTTCGAGCCATTTGAAAAGTGGGACATGGATTTGGTTGGACCTATTGACCCTCCTTCCAAGCAAAAGCAGTATATCATTGTGTGCACTGACTATATGAATAAGTGGGATGAAACCAACGAAATAATGACATTAATAGAGGAGAAGATGTTTGATTTCTTAAGGGAGAATGTATTTTACATGTTTGGGTAACCTAAAGAATTGGTCACTGACCAAGGCAGACAGTTTACCTCCAAAATGATTGAAGACTTATTGAGTAGCACAAGATCAAGCATAGAACTTGGACTCCCCATCACCCACAAGCTAATTGGCAAGTGGAGGTGACCAACAGAGCATTTGAGGGAATTCTAACCAAAGTAGTTAGCAGCAGCAGGAAAGATTGGGCATATAGACTACTTGAGGCACATGGGCCTAAAATACAACCTGGAAGACCACCATTTGGTTCACACCCTATGAGTTGGTCTATGGGAAAAGGGCCCTGTTGTCCATTGAATTCGAGTACAATACATTGAGGATGGTAGTTGAACTAGATCTAGATCTAAGGAGTGCATAAAAAGAGAGATTTATTGAGTTGAATGGGTTAGATGAGTTTAGAATGCAGGCCCTCCTACACATAGAGGTAACTCAAATTCAGAGGAAGATATGGCATGACAAGAACATGAAAGACAAGCAATTT
>APFE031247730.1:0-20041 GCA_000404065.3 Pinus taeda | reverse complement strand
TCAATTAAACTAGATGTAAGTCACTTTCGTGTTTTTGGAAATGAAGCATGGGCCCATATTCCAGATGAGAAACATAAAGATTTAGAACCTAAGAGTGAAAAATGTATTTTTGTTGGATATTCTGAAGATGTCAAATGATATAGATTTATTCCACTTAAGTCCAAAAATGTTATCATTAGAAGAGATGTAAAGTTTGTTGAAAATATATCAGCGTACGAGCCTAGTTCGGCGGATGTGCCACCTCTCTCTATCTCTTCTAATTTTGAAAATATTTCTTCTTCAGATGATGAAAGCAAGGATGACAATCCTCCCCCACCTTCTCAAGATCCTCCTTTAGCTCCTCAGCTTCCAAAATGGGTCCGTGCTACTCGGGATGCAATAGGCGCTCTTGCCGGTGATCCTATAGATCGGCGACGTATACGTTCTCAGTTCGATAGAGCCTCTTCTTTACTGGCTCAAGCTTCAGCGAATTATGATCTTGACACCTTTGCAGAAGCTTTAGGCCATCTAGATTGGGACACAACTATGAATGAAGCATATTGTTCATTATTGGCAAATGATACATGGGATCTTGTTCCTCTACCAAAGGGACGAAAACTTGTTAGATGCAAACGGGTTTACAGAACCAAGTATGGACCAGATGGTAAAGTTGATAAACATAAAGCTTGTCTTGTTGCTAAGGGTTTTTCACAAGTTGAAGGCATTGACTATACTGAAACCTTCTCCCCTATTGCCAAAATGAACTCTATCCGTCTTGTTCTTTCCCTTGCTGCCTCTTTCAAATGGGAAGTCCATCAGATGGATGTTAAATCTGCCTTCTTGCATGGTGACTTGCATGAAGAAATCTATATGGAACAACCTGCTGGCTTTATACAAACAGATTCCAGCCTTGTATGTCAGCTTAAGAAATCCCTTTATGGTTTCAAGCAAGCCCCTCGGGCTTGGTATGCCAGAATCGATAGCTTTCTTTTAGAAACTGGATTTTCTAGGTGTCATTCTGACAATACTGTCTACACCAAGAAAGTGGGCAAGTCTCTTATCATTCTTGTTCTTTATCTTGATGATCTTATCCTTACTAGTAGTGATCCCAACCTTATAAACCATGTGAAGTCCCGCCTTAAAAAGAAGTTTGAAATGATAGACTTAGGACACTTGCTTTATTTTCTTGGTCTTCAAATCTTGCAATCCAGGAAGGTATTTCCCTTTTGCTAGTCCAAATATGCATGTGATCTTCTACGCCATTTTCACATGGAAGATTGTAAGCCAACCCCTTCTCCCTTTCAGTCTGGAGCCAAACTTTCAGTCACTTGTACTTCCCTTGAAGTTGATGCTACCTTATACCATCAACCTGTAGGAAAACTTTTGTATCTGACCCATACTCTTCCTGACCTTTCCTTTGTTGTTGGCCTTATTGCTTGGTTTATGCAAAACCCACATGAAAGTCATTGGAAAGCAGCTAAAAGAATACTTCGTTATGTTTGAGGTAAAGTTCAGTTTGGGATTCATTACAGTGCAAAAGCATCTCCTCTATTGGTTGGTTTCACTGATTCTGATTGGGTTGGTGACCCTGATGATCGGAAGTCTACTGCAAATTATGTGTTCACTCTTGGTTCAGGACCTATTACACGGGCTTGCAAGAAACAAAGTGCCATTTCTCTTTCTTCAACAGAAGCAGAGTATCGTGTGTTGTAGAAGCTAGTAAGGAAGCCCCTGGCCTTACATCAGTCCTGTCAGCAGTTTGGCTTTCAGCAGCAACATCCGACTACACTTTGGTGTTGATAATCAAAGTGCCATTCAACTTTGCAAAGATCCAGTCCTCCAACATTAGCCGGCAACAAAACACATTGAAACTCACATGCACTTCATCAGAAAGCTTCATTTCACACAGTTCTTGAAGTGCAATATGTTCAACAGATGATCAAGTTGTAGACATCTTTACAAAGGCTCTCATAGAGGCAAGTTTACTAAACTTTGATTTATGGTTGGAGTTCAGGAAGTTGTCCACTAAGGGGGGAAAGTCTATTTCCAGACCAACATCAGCGCCAGCAAAACACATTGAACTGCACATGCACTTCATCAGAAAAGCTCATTCACGACCATGTTTCTTGAAGTCAATATGTTCAAACAGATGATCAATTGTAGACAATCTTTTACAAAGGCTCTCATAAGAGGGCGAAGTTTACTAAACTTTGATTTATGGTTGGATTCAGGGAAGTTGTCACTAAAGGGGGGAGAAGAGTCTAATGGCCTTCCTTCCTTTCTCCTATTGTGTCATATTTGTACATCCTTCAACTCTTATTTCCCAAGTTGTTCTTTAAGGGGGGATGTTAGGATATTCTGACACATAGGAAATAGTTAAGTATAACTTGGTCTAATGTAGAGTTAGGTAAAGTGTGTTTCTTTACTATGTACTTTTGTAACTTACAATATGTAGTGATCCGACGGTTCATTCTCTCCTCCGTATTACCGACACTTGATTCGTGGCTTAACACCTGATTGGTCCATGATCTCTATCTAAAGAGCATGAAGGGTCATTTGTAGGGTAACCATTCATGAGAGAAGCTTATGTAAGTTTTCATTCTTTTATTAATAAATTGCCTGAAGTGGCCGCGTTGGCTCAGGCCATGGACTATTTCCTTCTTTGAGGGTTTTAACCACGTCAACAATACTGGTATATTGATTTGTGATCTGTTTGTGAGCGGTGTCCTTTGGTGTTCTATCTGAGGAACTTACCTTGTAAATTCCTACAATAACAACCAATCAAAATAGGATGTCCAACCCTACTTATGCAACAATATGTAAATTTTATGCAATAAAATGATTTTAGATCAAACATGCAGGAAAACCCTAGAATTTTAGATCAATAATATGCAAGAAAACCCTAGATTCATTAGGTGAAAAATATGCATGAACACCCTAGATGCCTAGGGGGTTTATTGGCTAAACAAAGCTCTAACTTTGCCCTAAAACATAAAATAAAATTTGATTTTACAAAATATGATTCACTAAATGGGAGAAGACTAGTGCCTACCTATTTTCTTTGCCATAGGGGATCAATTAAGGACTCTCTTGAAGAGATGTAAGTAGATCTAGGGTGATATCTAGGGTTGTCCACTACAACTCCTAAAGAATCCACGTAGTACCCTACTAAAACTTTGAGATGGTTAGGGGAGAGTATTCCCAAAAGTTTTGGAAAGAAGTGGTTGTTCAATAAGAGACCATGAAAATGCACCACCAATATGTACAAGTACACTTATATTCATCAATAAACAAAACCACAAGATAAAGTAAGATGACTTACTCAAGAAACCTTTCAACCTTCAAAACCTTAACAACAAGTGTCCATGAAGAAGTAAAGTCTGTTGTAAACACTGAGAGGGGGGTGAATCAATATTTCTTTTCAATTGTTATTTTTACCATTTAGATTCTTCACAATTATAATCGGAAAAATGTATAATAATAGTTTTATTAAGAACAAGGAAGGACTTCAATTTTTCAATAATTGAGTACAATAATAATTTGAGGTCACCAATCCTTCAATTTTCCAGTCACCAACCAATTTCCAATCACCAACTTGGACTTTAGTGAGGTTCCAACCTCTAGGGCTTCAACCCTATCCTTCTCAAGGCTCCAACCTTGTGTTTAGAGGCACCAACCTCTAAGACACCAATCCTTTTGTCTTCCTTTAATAAAAAAATTGTGATGTACTTACGTGAATATTCTTGACAAATTCTACACTGTTCAATCAACTCCAAAAACTGTGCTTCACTGTCCAATATAGGTCTCCACCACTAGCCTTCACTGTAGATATATCTTCACCGTAGGTATAGTAGTATTAATGCTGCAATCATAATTCAACTCTGAATCTGGAAGTGTAAAAATGGCCTTGAGCCCTGCTTGACTTGTTCACTGCTCACTTCAGTTCTCTAAGGTTAATCCCATAGGAATTTAAACCCAATGTTGCGAAAATCGTTATCGCGATAATATCGGCGAGGGAAATAATCGACAATAAATCAGAAAAAATCATAAAAATTGGGAAAAAAATCATAAAATGCAAAAATATTCATTTTTTTTTCAATTTTTTCAATATCTAAAGCATCTACAACATAAAATAAATATATTGACACATAAATATGATAAAAGAAGTAATATATAAGATGTGTAAAATCATTTCTAGTGCTACATCACACATAACAGTGAATCATGTCTTGAATAGTAAGTCCTGACTCCTGAGTCCCAACTCAGCCTCAAAATATGAACAAAAAATATAATAATGTATCTCATATCATGAGTCATAATGTCATGTACAATGAAATGAACCAAATAACTAAAGTCTAATACTACTGATTTCCTCTGTCCCTCTTGCGAGAAAATGCAATAGCTTTCCCTTTCCCTCTAGATGTAGATGCGGGTGGAGTAAGTAGTGGACTCTGTTGTGCTCTAGAACCCGAAGAAGTAGGAGCTAGAGGAGGTAGACCATGTCTTCTACTGGTGACAGGGGTAGCCTGGGTAGGTGGCATCACCTCCTCCTCCTCCACCCCCCACCCCCCCACGCCTTCCACTACCTCCTGCTCTAACCAATCATTGACAGATTCCATGAGAGGCCTCTCGGCCTCAACCCTCCATGCAGCAGTGGTGTCAATCCCATCCAAGGAGATGGCCTCCATATCACGTATCGCCTTAAGTTGCCTCACCCACAATCGAAGATCGTAGTAGACGTAGACCATGTCATTAAGTCGCTGAATCTCCAATCTGTACAAAGATCATAAAATAATAATTATAAAAAAATATTGTTTAATGAATTCAAAAAATTAATTGGAAATTTCCAATATTTTAAGTTTTAAGTTTAACCTGTTGCGCTTCTTGTTGTGTATTTTTTCAAATACACTCCAGTTGCGCTCGCATCCTGAGGAGCTACATGTTTGGCTGCGTATTCGAATGGCAAGCTTTTGCAAATGGGGTATCTTGGCACCATAGGTTCTCCACCATGCATCCACAACAAAATTACAAATAAACATAAGAAAAAAATGAAATTTGAAAGTTGAAGCTAAGTATGAAGTTATGAACTTGAAGAGACAATGAAATTTGAAACAAACTAAAAATACTTGGCATTTTAGTTGTCCTATCAATCACAAGCATCTCAAAAACAAATGTTCCACCTGCCATCCTTTATATCTCCATTTCTTTGGAGATTTCTGCACGTTTTGCTGGAGATCGCACCATCCTCTAAACACAGGTTAAGAATCCATCCATGATCTTAGCATCAAATACGAACCCACATGGGTAAGAAAATGCGGGGTTCAGTTAGATTTCTGTAGCATGAATGGGACGATGGAGTGTTGTTCCATCGTTCATCAATCACTTCCCATAGGAGTTGTTTTTAAAACCCCTCATCTCCCTTATCATCATAGTAGGCCCAAATGGATTCTTTGGCTCTGTCCATGGCTTCATACAATAGCCTATTGAGGGTTTCTCACCATCAACTAATCGAAGAACTTTTACCAAAGGTTCAGTAACGACGCACACCTCTTGCACTCTCGCCCATAAGTCTTCCTGATATGAAACTAATCTGCATATGGCCTCTCCCTCTGGTTTGCGACTCATTGTCAAAGCACGCCACTCCTCTGAAAGCAACATTCTCTTCACATGGCACATAGAATTCAAGAGGGATTGAAAAGATATGAAACTAGTGGCAGACCATGTAATGGCAGGGCGCACCAACTCCTTTTTGTTGGTGATTTTTCTCATCAAGCTAAGCACAAATGTATGATTATATATAAATTTTGTAATGCTTTTTGATGAGTCAACAATATCTTTGACAAAGGAAATGTCTCCTATATCCTCCATCATGAAATCAATACAATGTGCAGCACAAGGTGTCCAAAATAAAGTAGAATGCCTCTCCATAAGCATCCTGCCAGCAACAACATAATTTGCAGCATTGTTCGTTATGACTTGGACAACATGTTCTGCACCCACCTCCAAAATAAACACATCCAACAAATCACACAATGTTTTTGCATCTTTAATATGTGAAGATGCATCAACGGATTTCATAAAAAACATTGTCCATTTGGGACAATTAACCAAGAAGTTTATAAGGGTCCTCCCTTTTTGGTCAGTCCAACCATCTGACATCACAGTGCATCCTATTTGTGCCCATGGATTTTTCCTTGCAATGCTGAAATGAATATCACTCCAAAGGAGAAATTTTCCCAACAACTTGTCAGCTTGTTCTTTCTCAGTTTTTTTAAGCATTGAAGTGATAGATGGCTGTGAATCAGACGTGGTTCTAGGAACAAAAAATGATGAGGCAGCTACCGGGTTGGTTGTAGATATTGATGCCGAAGTAGAACCAGTGCCACTTTCATGTTCACTTGAGCCTAACACCCTCCCTGCTAGTTGCTTCTTCATTTCTGCTTTGGCCACTCTCTCTTGCTTTAATTCTTCCAATGATCTCATGGCTCGTCAGATGATTTCCACATTTGTATTTGTGCAAGGCCCTATATCAAATCGAGGGATTTGTGCAAGGTGATTCTTCAATCTATAAACCCCCCTGACATATGATTGCAAGTCAAGTTCAATCTATCAAACCCTCTATCAAGTTCACCAAATTCCCAAAGAGGGTCCAATTTCCTTGGCATGTTTGTAACTTGGTTGAACTCTTGAGTTTTAATGTAAGATGAAGTTTGAACTTGGAAGTTGAATCTATGGCACAATAAGAATTGCAAGTTACAAAAATTAAAAAAAATTACATACATGACGCAACACATTGAAGTTTTGGCAATTTAACAAATAAAAAAACCTCAACTCAGTCCAAAATGAATTCTCTTCACTTTATGCAACAAAAATGAAGAAAAAACACTGTCAAATCCACCAAAAAATCTTTGATAAACAATGGGTTATAGAAACCCAAACAAAAACAAGAAAAAACCAAAACAAAATGGCCAAATTTGGTGCCCATATTTGGAAACCACGGTTTGCTGGAGAAATTTGATCCAAAGACGAAGTTCTCTTGCTTGGGATGCTAAAATCTCCAAGCTTCCTCCTCCTCTGCTCTGATAGACGCTTTCCAGGGTTCTTCTCTCCTTCTCAGCTCTCAATCCCCTAGGGTTTTTCTCCTCCTCAACTCCAAATCCATGCCGTTGCTGCTGTCTGTTCAAAATGAAAAAAAATCATTTTTTGCCTTATAAAACTCGCTGTCCGTCACCCCCATGATAATACCAGATCGAATTGCGATTATTACGAACTTATTGTGATAATTTGAAGTTAGCACGATAATTTTGCGATTTTTTGAGAATTTTTTTGTAGTGATCGGGCGATAATATCAGCATTTTCAAAAACTTACGATTTTTTATTGTTATCACGATAATATCACGATTTTTGCAACATTGGTTAAAACCAATGTTGCGAAAATCGTTATCGGGATTAAATTGGCGAGGGGAAAAATTAGGAAAAATCGGAAAAAATTGGGAAAAAATCGTAAAATACAAAAATATTCATTTTTTTTTCAAATTTTTTGATATCTAAAGAATCTACAATAGAAAATAAATACATTGACACATAAATATGATAAAAGAACTAATATATAAGATTTGTAATATCATTTCTAGTGCTACATCACACATAATAGTGAATCCTGTTCTGAATAGTAAGTCCCGACTCTTGAGTCCCAACTCAGCCTCAAAATATCAACAAAAAATATAATAATGTATCTCATATCATGAGTCATAATGTCATATACAATGAAATGAACCAAATAACTAATACAACTGATTTCCTCTGCCCCTCTTGTGAGAAAATGCAAGAGCTTTCCCTTTCCCTCTAGATGTAGATGCCGATGGAGTTGGTAATGGACTCTGCTGTGCTCTAGAAGCTGAAGAAGTAGGAGCTAGAGGAGGTAGACCTTGTCCTCTATTGGTGGCAGGGGTAGCTTGGGTAGGTGGTGCACCTCCTCCTCCTGTTGCTCCTCCTCCTCCTCCTCTACACCTTCCACTACCTCCTGCTCTAACCAATCATCGATAGACTCCATGAGAGGCCTCTTTGCCTATACCCTCCATGCAACAGTGGTGTTAATCCCATCCAATGAGATGACATCCATATCAAGTATCCTCTCAAGTTGCTTCACCCACAATCGAATATTGTAGTAGACGTAGACCATGTCTTTAAGTCGTCGAGACTCCAATCTGTACAAAGATCATAAATTATAAAAAAATATTGTTTAAAGAATTCAAAAAATTAATTGAAAATTTAAAATATTTTGAGTTTTAAGTTTAACCTGTTGCGCTTCTTGTTGTGTATTTTTTCAAATACACTCTAGTTGTGCTCGCATCCTGAGGAGCTACATGTTTGGCTGAGGATTCGAATGGCAAGCTTCTGCAAATGGGGTACTCTGACACTATAGCGAGTCTACCATGCATCTACAACTAAGATAAACATAAGGAAAAAATGAAATTTGAAAGTTGAAACAAAGTATGAAGTTATGAACTTGAAGAGACAATGAAATTTGAAACAAACTAAAAAATACCTGGCATTTGAGTCTTCCTATCAACCACAACCATCTCAAAGCCAAATGTGCCACCTGCCATCCTGTATATCTCCGTTTCTTTGGAGATTTCTACGCGTTCTGCTGGAGATCGCACCATCCTCTGAACACAGGTTAAGAATCCTTACATAATATCAACATCAAATAAGAACCCACATGGGTAAGAAAATGCGCGTTCAAGTAGATCCCTGCAGCATGAATGGGACGATGGAGTGTGTTGTTCCATCGTTCATTAATCATTTCCCATAGGAATTGTTTCTGAAACCCCTCATCTCCCTTATCATCATAGTAGACCTGAATGGATTCTTTGGCCCTGTCCATGGCCTCATACAAATAGCCCATTGCAGGCTTCTCACCATCAACTAATTGAAGAACCTTTACCAAAGGTTCAATAACCGTGCACACCTCCTGCACTTCTGCCCAGAAGTTTTCCTGATATGAAACTAATCTGCATATGGCCTCTTCTTCTCGTTTGCGGCTAAATGTTAAAGCACACCATTCCTCTGAAAGAAACATTCTCTTCACATCCCACATAGAATTTAAGAGAGATTGAAAAGATATGAAACTGGTGGCAAACCGTGTAATGGTAGGGTGCACCAACTCCTTGTTGGTGAATTTTCTCATCAAGCTAAGCACAGATGCATGATTATATATAAACTTTGTAATGCTTTTTGATAAGTCAACAATATCTTTGACAAAAGAAATTTTTCCTATGTCTTTCAACATCAAATCAATACAATGTGCATCACAAGGTGTCCAAAATAAAGTAGGTTGCCTCTCCATAAGCATCTTGCCAACAACAACATAATTTGCAGCATTGTCCGTTATGACTTGGACAACATGTTTTGCACCCACCTCCAAAATAAACACATCTAGCAAATCACATAATAATTTTGCATCTTTGATATGTGAAGATGCATCAATAGATTTTATAAACATTGCCCCCTTGGGACAGCTAACCAAGAAGTTTATAATGGTTTTCCCCTTTTGGTCGGTCCAACCATCTGACATCACAGTGCATCCTGTTCGTGTCCATGGTGCCCTAAAATCCTCCAATATTTTGGGGCAGTCAACCTTTTCATCTTGAAGAATGCAGCCTCTAAAGTCATCATTTTTGTACCCTGGGCCAACAACTGCAATAGCATCAACAACAGGCTGGAAAAATGGATTATTCCTTGCAACACTAAAAGGAATATCACTCCAAAGGAAAAACTTGCCCAACAACTTGTCAGCTTGTTTTTTCTCATTTTTTTAAGATTTGAAGTGATAGATGGTTGTGAACTAGGCGTGGTTCTAGGAACAAAACCGATGAGGCAGCTACAGGGTTGGTTGTAGACATTGATGCTGAAGTAGAACTAGTGCCACTTCCATATTCACCTCCTAATACTCTCTGCTAGTTGCTTCTTCATATTTCCTTTGGTCACTTTCTTTTGCTCCAATTCTTCCAATGATCTCATGGCTTTTCGGATGATTTCCACATTTGTATTGGTGCAAGGCCCTACGTCATGTCCATGGATTTGTGCAAGGTGATATTTCAATCTGTAAACCCCCCTTGACATATGCTTCCCACACAGCTTGCAAGACAAGTTTATTCTATCAAACCCTTTATCAGGTTCACCAAATTCCCACAGAGGGTCCAATTTCCTTGGCATGTTTGTAACTTGGTTGAGCTCTTGAGTTTTAATGCAAGATGAATTTTGAAGTTAAACCTATGGCACAATAAGAATTGCAAGTTACAAAAAAAAAAAATTTACATACATGACACAACACATTGAATTTTTGACAAACAAATAAAAAAACTTCAACTCAATCCAAAATGAACTCTCTCCACTCTATGCAACAAAAATGAAAAAACACCATCAAATCCACTCAAAAATCATTGATAATCAATGGGTTATAGAAATCCAAGCAAAAACAAGAAAAAAAACCAAAACAAAATGGGCAAATTTGGTGCCCATACTTGAAACCCACGGTTTGCCAAAGAAATTTGATCCAAAGACTAAGTTTTCTTGCTTGGGATGCTAAAATCTCCCGTTTTTCTCCTCTACCCTAGTAGACGCGTTTTAAGCTTCCTCTCCTCCTTAGCTCTTAAACCACGCCGCTGTCTGCTCGAAATGACAAAAAAATATCATTTTTTCCTTATAAAACGCATTGTCTGGGAGCTTGACGATTTTTACGCATCGAATCGCGATTAATTTGGAAAAATCGCGATTTTTTTCAACGATTTTTTTTGAAAAGAAAGTTCGTAATAATCGGGGATATTATTAGGAAAATGAAAAAATCGCGAATTTTTGATGTTATCGCGATTTTTGCAACACTGGTTAAAACACAGAAGCTTCGAGATTAATACCACAACAAGGAGTATCACTCAAGAATGATGATCCTTGACACAAGTAGTACTACTGTGTTCACCGAGCCAAAGGAAGTAGTAGTACTAAGCCACAAAGAGATTCGATCCAAAAATGATTACGCAGTCCACAAGAGATATTTGAACCAAGACCTTCACTGTCAGTGATAATACATAGTCTGCAGAGAGGATTTGAGCCACAGAGAATTGTTGCACCAAGGATATGTCGAGCCACTATCTAAGAAGAATCCAATCCAAAAAATGATTACATAATCCACAGTAAGAGGTATTCAGTCCAAGGTATGATGCACAATCCGAGGTATGATAGGCTACAACAAGAGATCCGTGTCACCATAGTCCGAGCTACTATAATCAAAGCAAAGGAGATGTTGCAGAATCCGAGCCACCATAGTTCAAAGGTATGAAGGCTGAGGTGTATGAGATAATACATAGTCTGAGACTTTGTGTTTAAATGCTTAAAGGTGATCAACTTCAGCTGTCCATGCTGTCAATAATATTTAAGACCCAAACCAAAGATCCACTGCTGCCTTTTCTAATGTTGCCTTCTTTTGTGTTCACGAGTTGTGAACTACAACTCCTTTTTTGTGTATTGGATGATCGAAGGATGCCTAAGGAATATGGTTTGAACCTTTATTTATAGTGGTTTTTGCAAAAGAGGTGAAGAGACATGTCTTTAAGAATAGGCCGACATGAGTGTGAAGTGTAGGTCGACTAAATAATTAAATATATATTTTCCAACTTAAAAATTCAATTTCTCACTAACCACCGGGAGTTTGGAGGCGAGTAAGGGTTCATTAGAAAGAGGAAGAAGTCCTCTTTGAGGTTGTATATGATTCATTGTGATAGGTTGCCTCCAAGATGCCAATTTTTTTTTTCTTTGTGACTACCCTTGAATTTTTTAGTGCAGAGGATGTTTAGGACAACATGGCTTTGTCATAGCATTCATGTCATCATGATATGTCATAGGATCATAGTGCCATTATGTACTAGTGCAGTGATAGTGTAGCATTCCATAAGAGAACTTATCAAGTATATATTTCATCATTGACAATTATTGGCCAATAATCTCCCCCTTTGTCATTGATGGAAATATTCCACCATTCTCTCCCCCTCTGATATCAATGGCAAATGGGGTGCCCAAGTACTCCCCCTATCAAACTGCTCCCCCTGTCATGTTGCTCTTACTCTTGTGAATGTGTTTACTTAATGTGATGCAAGAGCAATGACCCCCATCTTTTGGCAAAGATGTTCAAAAGCTTCTTGTGGAAGGGTTTTGTGAAGATATCTGCAATTTTCTCCTTTGTATTGATGTATTCCAATTTGATATTTTGTTCAACAACTTGTTCACAGAAAGTGGTATTTGATTGGCATATGTTTATTTTTTGAGTGCATCACTGGTTTCTTTGAGAGACTGATGGCACTAGTGTTGTCACAATAGACGGTGATTGGTTGATTAGTCTCTATGTTGACATCCTTCAATGCTTCCTTCATCCATAGTATTTGTGTACAACAATTTGCAACATCTATATATTCGACTTCAACTGTGGAAAGAGATATAGATGATTGTTTCTTGCTGAGCCAAGATACTAGACAATCTCCCATGAAGGATGCGTTTCTACTAGTACTTTTTCGATCATCCACGCTTCTAGCCCAATCAACATCGGTGTAAGCTGTCACTGTAAGAGTTATGCTTTTGGGATACCAAAGACCAAAATCAGAAGTACCTTTCAAGTATTTGAGGATTCTCTTCACAGCTGCTAGATGGGATTATTTAGGAGCTGACTGAAACCTTGCCACCATTCCTACTGCTTGCATAATATCTGGCCTTGTAGCAGTTAAGTATAGGAGAGCTCCAATTATTGACCTGTAAAGAGTTGCATCTACAGAGGGGGAATCATCATCTTTGCTCAATTTGCAATCTGTGGTCATTGGTGTGTTCATAGGTGCACATTCTTCCATCCCATATCTTTTAAGCATGTCTTTGAGATATTTTGCTTGAGATATGAACATGCCTGCTGTGGTTTGAGAAACTTGTAGTCCAAGGAAGTAAGATAGCTCACCAATCATTGAAATTTCAAAATTTTTCAACATATTTTGTGCAAATTCATGGCTCATTTTATCATCATTGCTGGCAAAAATTAGGTCATCAACATATACTAGATTGACTAGTAATTTATCCTTATTGAACTTCATATAGAGATTACTTCCAGCCACCCCCTTTTTAAAGCCTTATTGTTGTAGATAGTGATCCAATTTTGCTTACCAAGCTCTAGGAGTTTGTTTCAACCCATATAATGCCTTTTCCAACCGACATACAAAGTCTTTTCCTTCAGCTAGATCAAACCCTTCCGGTTGCTACATGTAGACTTCTTCCTTGAGTTATCCATTCAGAAATGTTGATTTTACATCCATTTGATAGACTTTGAATCCTTTTGAGCAGGCAAATGCCAAGAACATCTTTATGGCTTCCAATTGGGCTACTGGTGCAAAGGTTTCTTCAAAGTCAATTCCTTCAATTTGTGAGTATCCCTTGCAAAAGAGCCTTGTCTTATTTCTGATTATTTGTCCATCTTCATTCATTTTGTTTTTGAACACCCATTTGGTTCTAATTACATTTTTATCTTTTGGACGAGGTACTAGCTCCCATGTCTCATTCTTCTTGATTTGAGACATTTCTTCTTCCATGGCTTTTACACAATGAGGATCGTTGCTTGAGTAAAATTTTCTGGTTCTATCATATATAAGAGAGAAACATCATCTTTTCTCGCTGTACTTGTCATCCTTCTTCGGGTTTGTATTCCCTCATCTATATTGCCAATAATCTGTTCTTCTGGATGATTTTTTTGGAGGAATTTCATTTTTGAAGGAGTTTGAGATGGTTCTTTTTGATTTTCTTGATCTTTTTCCTCTTCTGTTGGCTCTTCTTCGAATTCTTCATGGACTTCAATTTCTTTTTATGGAAGAGCTTCGTCAATTTTTACATCAATGCTTTCTACTACCTTTTGTAGTCGATTATTGTAGCATTTGTAAGCTTTTCTTCTTGTAGAATATCCAAGGAATATTCCTTCATCAACCCGAAATCAAATTTTCCTGGTGAGTCATCATTGATCTTCATAAAACATTTACTTACAAATATTCTAAAGTACTTTACTGACGCAGGTCCCCCTTTCCATAGTTCGTATGGTGTCTTGTCATTATTTGGTCTTAGTTGAGTTCGATTCAAGGTATAAACTGTTGTTTTGACTGCTTCTTTCCAAAACTTGGGCTGCAGATCAATTGCTAGTAGCATTGTTCTTGCCATCTCTTGTATAGTTCGGTTTCTTCTTTCTACTACTCCATTTTGTTTGGGAGTTCTAGCAACCAAGAGCTCTCTCTTGATTCCATGCAATTTACAGAATTCATCAAATTCTTTTGAAGTAAATTCTCCTCCTCTATCTGTTCTATCTTCTAAGACATTTAATCCTTGATTCTTTCTCATTCTCTACTAGAGCTTTAAAATTCTTGAAACATTCAAATGCTTTGGATTTGAATTTTATAAAGTATGCCCACATCATTCTAGTATAGTCATCAACAAATAAAGCAAAATACCTTTCGCCTTGTAGAGTTGGAGTGTTGGTCTACATAAATTTGCATGTATGATCTCCAAATGTTTTGATGTTGAAAACTCCTTAGTTTTGAAATAGGTTCTAGTTTGCTTTTTATGTTGACATGGGTCACACACAAGTTGATCTGGCTTGATAATTTTTGGAATGTCCCTTATTGCATTAGTTTTGCTGATATTAATTAAGTTATCAAAGCTTAGATGTCCCAATCACTTGTGCCATCACCAACTTTCATCTGCTCGACTTATATAGCATTTATCTTCTTGAATTTTGCTCAAAATGTATACATTGTCTGGTGTTCTTACTCCTTTTGCTACAAGTTCACCTGAGAAGGAATTTCTTATCTCACAATCTTTCGTACTAAAGAGAACATTGTGTCCTTGGTCACAAATTTGGCTTACACTCAAAAGATTGTGTTTGAGGCCTTCCACTAGTAGTTCATTTTGGCCTCTCTCTTTTCCATTGACGAGAGAAATAGTCCCTTTTCCAACAATCTTGATAGATCCACTCCCAAAAGACACATTTCCATCCTTTTTGTTTAATGAGGTAAACTTCTTTCAGTCACCTGTCATGTGTCTTGAACATCCACTATCGATGAACCAATGATTTTCATCACTATGAGCACATAGAGCTAGGCCACATCTACTAACAGTGGGTTCCTCCTTATTTAATCCTTCCTTTTTGAATGGACAATTTTGTTCATCATGACCATAATCGTTACATAATGAGCAAATCTGATCATACTTAGCCAAGGGATCAAAAGAGTTGTAAGTCTTGATTTGTCCTTGTTCTTTGAGGCCAAGTGGCTTGCTTTGTTGATTCTTATATCTTGAAGCATTATCGTTATGAGCCTTGCGATGCTTGGCTTGATGACCAAAGTTTTTACAATAAAAACAATAACCAAGAAAGATTGTTTGGTCCCTGTTAGAATAACCTTGACTTGAAGTAGTATTCTTCCTTGGAGTTGCCCTTCCTTCATTCCTTGGATGGATAAAGGTGGACCTTTGTTCTTGGTGGGACGACTTCTCTTCTTTTGGATGACTAGAAAGAATGTCAACATAGCTTCTTTGGATTTCCTCATTCACATTCTTCTTTGTACTTGATGATTCTCCTTTGAAACCAATCCCAAATTTGTCATGTTGAGGTCTTTGAGTATTAAGGATGTTATCAAGTGTTTGAGAGCTTTGCCAACTCTTTTTAACTTGATCCAATTCTTTTCTTAGGGAAACAATTTCAGCTTCACGTTTTCGCAAATTTCTTCTTTCTCTTTAGTTTGTTGTTCAAGAAGTCTTCCCTCCTTTTTGTTTCCTCCTTTTCTACTTTGAGAGAAATGATTTTCTTTCGTAATTTCTCATTTTCTTCAATGGCATTAGCAACTCATCTACACTTCCTTCGCCTTGTTGCTCAGAGTCATCATCATTTGTAAATTCCATGAATAATACTTCTCTGCTTCCAGCATAGTCATTTTCCTCATCTGACTCATCATCATCCCTTTTGTGAAAAATGATATTTTTAGTTGATTCTTTCTTGGTGATCATGAATTCATCTTCCTCAGAATCATCTTGTTTGGAGAAGAAGTTCTTCTTATTAGATCCTTTCTTTTTGAACATTCCCTTTTTATATTCCTCCTCATCATCACTATCATATTTATGAGGCATTTTGTAGCATAATGACCTATTCGTCGACATTTAAAACAAATGAGAGGATACTTACCTTTTAGCTTGGATCCTTTTCTTAGCTTTCATAAAAATTGTGCCAGTTCAGATTTAGTGTCGTAGTCATCACTGTTGGTATTCCAATTCTTCCCCTTCTTTGTTGATTTTGAAGCTTTGAATGTTGCTTCCTTAGAATTTGGGATCCCTTTTCTCATTTCATAAGTAATGAGAATTCCATGAAGTTCATCCATTTTTAAAGTATCCAAATCCTTCATTTCTTCTATGGCACTTACTTTGGAGTCAAATTTTTCTAGAAGAGATCTTAGGATTTTTTGAACAATTGTGTTTTCTTCAATATTTTCCTCTAAGCCTTTAAGTGAATTGACAACTTCACTCGGAGAAAGAATGATGCAATATCTTTTTCGTCCTCTATTTTAAGACTCTCAAATTGCCTTCTATAAGTTTGGAGCTTCGCCTTCTTAGCTTTCATAAAAATTGTGTCAGTTCAGATTTAGTGTCGTAGTCATCACTGTTGGTATTCCAATTCTTCCCCTTCTTTGTTGATTTTGAAGCTTTGAATGTTGCTTCCTTAGAATTTGGGATCCCTTTTCTTATTTCATAAGTAATGAGAATTCCATGAAGTTCATCCATTTTTAAAGTATCCAAATCCTTCATTTCTTCTATGGCACTTACTTTGGAGTCAAATTTTTCTGGAAGAGATCTTAGGATTTTTTGAACAATTGTGTTTTCTTCAATATTTTCCTCTAAGCCTTTAAGTGAATTGACAACTTCACTCGGAGAAAGAATGATGCAATATCTTTTTCGTCCTCTATTTTAAGACTCTCAAATTGCCTTCTATAAGTTTGGAGCTTCGCCTTCTTAACTTTGGAGTCCCTATCATATATAGCAATGAGCTTGTCCCACATTTCTTTAGCAGAATCACAGTTCATGACTTTTGTGAATTCAAAGTGTAATATTCCTAATTAGCCACGGCTAATTGGAATATTCGATTTCGCTCAATTTTGCCTTCCATAGTTATTTACAAATAAAAAGGTGAGGAAAAGGGGGACATAACTCACCTTTAGAATAAAGTCACTCCCTAGTAGCACAATGTTGTGACTTAAAGGGGAGCCAAGGGGGCCAAAGGACCACGCAGGGATGGGGCCCATGCGAACACTTGGAGGAACTGCGCAGATGGAAAGGAACACATGGCAAGAGAGGGACTACGTTGGAGGAGGTGGGCCTTGGGATTGAGAGAGGCCAACACTATAAAGGAGAGAGGAGCCTCCTCATTTTGGTCATTCAATTATGTGCATTTGAGCTAGTCACTTTGACTTAGAGCACGGTGGCTGTTTTGTCTGCAGCACTGTTCAGTGCATTGAGTGTCTCCGTTCGGAGATCTCACCCTTAGCCCTGGGGGACTTTGAGTGCCTACTCGGGCAAGGTAGTTTTCAGTAGTGTTTTGGAGTAGGATTGATCTTTGGCGTTGAGGAGGAGCTGAGCATTTGGATGATTGCGCAGTATTGAGAGAGAGGGACGCAGTTCTTTTGGTGGGAGTTCTGGATTGGGGTTTTGTGGAGGATTTGAGCTAGGAGAGTGAGCAAGGGATCAACTCTTGCATATTGGAGGATTTTGGCAAAGTTTCAGACTGGGTTTTGGAGGATTCTATTCAGTGGCAGCGCAGAGCCTTTGAGGGACAGCGTAGATCCCCAAGGGGGTGATTTTCGGGGGTTGGCTATTTTATGAAAGCTTTTTGGGTTTTTCTGGGTTTCTTGAGTAGAGTCAGATTCCAGAGTTTCAGCATTTTCTGAGGAGGGGAACAACCCCAAATCCTCATTTGATTTCCAGTAGTAGCAGCAACACGACAGTTCTCCAGCAGCTTGGACGTAGTTCAGAGAGAGGCCATTCCTTTACTATTCTGAGTGTATTTCTTCACTTGCCTTGTGCAAGTCGAGGTGCCATCTTTCTGATCGCCTCCTGTACTCATTCCGTTACTCAGTATAATAAAATGGCTTAGCATTTCTCTCTGCATTTCTTGAGTATTTGGTTATATTTCATGTTTACATTATTACACGTTGCATTACTGTTATTTTTATCATTTTGAGCTTCTCGGTTACTATATCATTTGTACTATTTGGTTGGAGTTTGCTTGGGTTTGAGGGATATCCCGGAAGAGGGATATTACAGTGGTATCAGAGCATAGATCTGGCTCAGCCTGTGGAGTTAGCAATCTATGACATTGGGGGAAAAGCCCTACATCTGTTACAGAGGTAGGAGATATAGAGACACTGGGCGTAGGTTGGAGAACACCTCGGAGAGGGAAACTGTGTTCTGGTGGTGGACGCAGAACAGGAGGAGCCTGTGGTGGACGCAAAGCAGGAGGATCCAATGGCAGATGAGGACAGGAAGAGATTTGTGGACATGCTCCTCAAATCAGTGCAGGATCTGTCGAGGCAGATCGAGGTGATGGGGCAGAGATTCACGGCAGTAGAGGCTGGATAGCGTGAGAATCCACGAGTTTTGCAGGTTGGTGAGGGATCAGGTACATCCCACCATTTTCCAGAGCAGGGTGCCACTCAGCGGATACTACTCAGAAGATGGCCTCACATGCCCTTACACGTTCCACCATGCCCATTTTCTTGGGAGCAGACACGGGGGTGGGAGCCCAGCAGGAGGCAGAGCCCGGTCACATGGGCGATTATTTTGCAGAGTACTAGGCCTATGGGCAGGAGTTCAGGGACGCTCTCTCATTAAGAGACTTTGTTTAGCTCCAGCGGGATAGTAGACCCCGCGACCATCACAGAGGACACCGACATTATCACGATGGAGATACCCACCGCACAGATTCCACTTGCCTACGTTTGATGGTTCATCAAACAGTTCAACAAGGTCTTAGGTGGAGAAGCTGGACATCTATTTCTAGCTTAACCAGATGTCAGAGGCAGAGGACATCAAGGTGGCGACATTACATTTGGATGGTAAGGCACAGGATTGGTGGTTCCATGGGATGGTTACACTTGGACACTCCACAATAACGACATATGCCGAGTTCACCAGGAGATTGATGGAGATATTTGACCGGAGGGATCCAGAACATCACTTTGTTGAGCTGACGAGGCTCAAACAGACAGAGAGCCCAGAGACCTACATTGCAGACTTCTTGAGGGTTTCAGTGATGGTGCCAGATCTATCTACAACATGGAGGATCTACATGTTTGTTGAGGGGTTAGCAGAGCCACTTCGGGGTCTAGTTAGGTCCACTAGACCAATCACACTCCAGGATGCTATGAGCAGGACTGGGGACTTACAAGATGCCTTACCCAGGACCCGGACACCTTACCCCCAGAGACAGGCTTTCTAACCTAAGGGGAAGGACGTAAGGATTCCACCTCCAAAGGGGAATCCAGGACGAGCACAAATTGATGATGATGCCAGGAGGGAGTTGAAGAAGAAGCGGTTGTGCTTTACCTGTCAGGAGCCGTGAGCACCAAGACATAGATGTGCTACTGGCAAAGCACACTTTATTGAGGTCTTCTCCGAGAGCAGCGGGGAAGAGGATGAGGAGGATGATGTGGAGGCAGGAGATAGTCATGCCGTGCAGGGTCCCTTGCCGTGGTGCAGCTTTTCCACCTACTGGAGGAGCCCTTGCAGCATTGCGAGGAGTTCCCAAGTATTTGACACTGCGCATACGGGGGACAGTACGTGGCCAGCGAGTATCAGTTTTGGTTGACAATGGGGCAAACCACAACTTCATCGATGCACAGATGGTTGAGCGGAGAGGTATACAGACAGAGAGCTTCAATGGATTTTCAGTTTTGGTCCCAGGAGATCAGACCATGGTGTGTGCTTGTTATGTCCCAGAGTTATCCGT
>APFE031247723.1:38213-55193 GCA_000404065.3 Pinus taeda | reverse complement strand
AAAGAAAATATAGTACAAAACTTCTGCATCTGCAGACTACGGGCCGCTTAACAGCAGGCCTATCTTCACGAGACCAAACTTCAGGAGACCAGAAAGAGTAACTGGAAACTAAAAACAGCACACCATGTAGGGCGGCCGAGAACCAGAACTAGCAGAAGGACATAACAAAAGAAGACCTGTCGGAGAAGACACTAGACAGGCTACCTAGACAGTAAACATATCAACCCGCAAAGAAGAAGGAAGCGAGGATAGCAAGCCGTGAAAATAAAGAGACTGATCGCCGAGGACGTGGAGTCTGAGAGACTACAGAGTCATATTGACCTGTCCCGATTTGGGAGGACTGCCCTACTGATCGCCAGTCGGATCTCCCTTCTGCATATCTGAAGGCTTGCTGTCTCGACCAATGACATGTCCTAAGAGTTTAATCAGAACTATGAGCTTCTTGCTGATTGTGTCAATCTGTTGATCCAGTGAACTCAGCTTGAATTCAATACTCTCAACAACCGCCATATGATCATGCTTCGTAGTTTCTGTGAAATTTTGAAGCTTTCGCAACTACTCCGCATATTCTTCATGTATACCCAGAGCCTTCGCAAGAAGGGTTTTCATGCGCCAGCACTCAGCTTGGGTTCTGATGAATTGAGTAGCTCGAGTGTTGACTATTCCAGGGTCCAAGATCTAGTCCACATCTTTTCCAATTTGCTGGTCTGAAAGCTTGTTCTCCTCCTCCTCGACCATGGCTTCCAAGTTGATAATCTTACACTTATTCCGTTGTGAGGTCCGCTTTCATACATCTCTCTCGCTTGCCAAAGGTATTTGTTGGCAAACACATTGCGGCTGCCCTCCCCTGCCACTGTATTGCTTACTCTCCTAGTGTTTTCCTGAGCTCTATCTGCAGAGTGAAGAGGCTCTGTCTTGCTACACGATAAAACAATGCTTTTCCCGTTGCCTCTGATAGTGGTTAAATATCGAATTCCTGGGAAATTATCGGTGTATGGTCGCCTTTCTCTGTGCAACTTGCACGTCAGATCATCATAATTGCTGCGTGATGGTATGTTGGATGGGTTATGGTATAATTGCATCCCCTTACAGTCACTGCTCCCTGCCTGCTCCATATCTTGCCAAGTGTTCCCATGCCTGATCATATTTCGGTAGCTCATACCATCACAGATCATGAAAACTGCAAAAATCTTTATCACCTGCTTCTGTCATAATTTCCCTTATCTCGCTTGTCCTTCAAGCCCTACTGGGATTTAATGGAGCCTGCCAAGTCAGCATGTCTATTCAATTATGACGATGTATTACTCGACTCTCCGGTCGGACTCATCTGCCGTCACCAGATCTAACCTGGAGAGCTGCATGCATTTTCCTCTTAACTCTGGGTTGTCAATATCCTGCCAACATTTGTCCCACATTGTGTTAGGGTGTTCAATCCCATGATTCGCCAGGTGGTCAGCAACCGAATTAGCATTTTTCCGTACCGCCTGAAAGATGAGGCCTTTCATTTCTCCTAACAGTTTGGCAATATTATCTGTTACCTTGGCGAGTCACCAATGTCTGGTAACCTTACTTGCTGGCGTTCCCCTGTAGATCTTCCTGGCCACTGTTATGGCCACCTCTGAATCGCCTTCAACCACTGCGTTGCTTATTTGGTTCATTCTGAGAATCCTTAGTCCTCTTTCCATGGCTGCGAATTCCATTTCGTTATTGGTTCCTTCCCCTAGGGCTTTACTGTAAATGTGAAGAATTTCCCCTTGATGATTCCATATGATTCCTCCAATGCCTGCCAAGCCAGGATTGCCTCTCGAGGCACCGTCGAAGTTCAGCTTTAGGAACCCTTCAGGTGGATGACTCCAGCCAATTGGCACAATTCTTGGTTTTTGCTGGCATTCTGTGATTCCCATGTTTCCTCCACTGTCCAAATTGAAGGCTTTCAGAATTCGCTAGTCCCTGGCCGAAGCCTGGTTATCAGGATCTTCTCTGCACTTTACCAAGATTAATTGTCAAATGTTTTGGGTTAAGGTATCTTGCGAGTGCTCTATATTTCTATGCTCATTCTGAAAAATTATTCTATTTCTTTCTTTCCATATGGTCCAAGTTATGAAGCCTGGCAAGACTTTGCATATACTGTTGATTCTTAAATTGTTTGAATACTTGCTTTGCCAATTCATAATAGTGCTTTGAATGGAGTCCCTATCCCTGTTAGTTTGTTGCATTATAGTTTCCATCCATCTCCAAAGGTGATCAGCCCATTCACAGGTGTTGAAAAGATGCTTCATAGTTTCTTCAGCTATATTGCACAAAGGGCATTTAGAAGTGCCCTTAAATCCTTTTCTGCGCAGATTTTCCCAGGTAAGATTTTTTCTCCACATTAGGAGCCAGAGAAAGGTTTTTATTTTAGGCCAAAACATGGAATCCCAGACATTGTTGCTCCATTACATTACCTCCACCTGCTCTGAATGATCTAGCTGCTCTATGGCCTCTTTGAGTGTGAAATTACCACTCCCTTTCATGCCCCACCTTAGCTTGTCATTTTCTGTAGCCTTTCTGATTTTTCTTTTGTTTAGATGGCTTAGCAGATCACTTACATTATTTTTTACCTCAATTGAGTTGTATGTATCATGGATTAACCAATCTCTTAATTCCTGGTCGCTACTGTTGTGGCTCCAATAATGGTGGACAGTATACCTTCCCCTGTTCTGGCATTCTCTTTTAAAATCTTCTAGCTCTTGTTTTTCCAGCCTTGGGAGATGCTGCCAAGCATCTTCCCAAAAAAGGGCAGTTTCCCCATTGCGGATTTTCCAAAAACTATGATCCTGAACTAAGTTACGATTCCTTCTTGCTAAATTCCATATTGGAGAACCCTCAGGCACTTCCTGTAACCTTATTAAGTCCTGTTCATTGCAGCTGGGAGTATATTTTTCCTTCCAGTGTCTGGCCCATGGAAAATTAGGTTCCTTCAACCAATGCCACCACAGCTTGGCTCCGCATGTCATGTTGATGGTTTAGGGATCCACGAGATTTAAGCCCCCTACTGCTTTCGATTTGCATAGTTGTTCTAGGCCACAAGTGCCCATTTCTTTTTCTCAGCATTGCCATTCCACATAAATGATCTTTGAATAGTCCTAATTTTCTGGAAGACTCCATTAGGATCTAGCATGATGGAAAGCATATACTACAGAATGGCTTGCAGTATTGCTTTAGTGAGGACTAATCTTCCAACAAAATTAAGAGCCCTATGAGTCCAATGTTTACATCTTTTCTCCATTTTCGCCAAGATTTTTTCCCAATGAATTTTTTCCAAGGTTTAGTCGTTAGCGGGGCTCCCAGATACTTAGAGGGTAGACTACCCCTTTGAAATCCTATAATATTAGATAGATGATTCTGAATGGATAGATGAGTATTAAAGAAGAAAATAGTAGATTTAGCATGATTAATCTCCATACCTAAATCTTTGTTGAAGAGGTCTAGAATATTCTTGAAAGCCACGACTTCTTTCATAGTTGGAGTGCCATGCAACATTGTGTCATCTACAAACTGTTGATGTGTTGTTGTAGGTATGGAGTGTAGTATATGTAATCCTTTGATTTTTCCTTCATCTCTTGCTTTGTGAATGAGTCTGCTGAGCCCTTCCATAAGGATCACAAAAAGGAAAGGGGAGAGAGGGTCTCCTTGCCTGATGCCTCGGGAGGGTAGAAGGGTTCCGAGGGGGAGCCATTAACCAGGATAGAAAATTTTGTGGATTTAATCAGAGCTAGGATCCATTTGGTCCATTGTTTGTCAAAACCAAAAGCATTCAGTATGGCTTCCAGATAATTCCAATTGACTTTATTGAAAGCTTTGGAGAGATCTGGCTGCATTAGCATACCTACTAATTTCCTTGTCTGAAGGGTATGAACCATCTTTTGAGCTAAAAGGATATTGTCCAAAATTTTTCTGCCATCCACGTAGCTTGACTGCTCTTCCGAAATTAAGTCAGGAAGAATTGGCTTAAGTCTATTGGCTATAACTTTAGATATGATTTTATATATCACATTACATGAAGCTATAGGTCTAAATTTTTCTGGAGAGTTGGCCTCTTCTTCCTTAGGAATTAGAGCAAGGAAGGTGGAGTTCAGCGATTTGAGAATGGAACAGGAGTGTCTGGAATCTTCTACAACTTCCCAAACTTCTATTTTAATAGTAGGCTAGCAGGCTTTATAGAAATTTATTGTAAAACCGTTACACCCAGGTGCCTTATCATTCGGCATACTCTTGACAGCTTCTTCCACTTCCTCCATCGAGACAGCTCTTAACAGAGCTGAGTTTTGCTCATTAGTTATGATGTGGGGTATTGCTTGGGTTAGTTCCTCTATGGCCTCTGTTCTTTCTTTCTGCGTTTCCTGAGCTATATGATTAAAGTGCCTAGTAAGAAAAGTTGATATTTCCTTGTGATTTTGAAGAGTTTCCCCTGCTTAATTATTGAGCCGAAGAATTTTATTTGCACCCCTGTAGTCCAACGTAGATCTATGGAAACACTTTGTGTTCTGTTCTCCTTCCTTTAGCCATTGGATCCTTGATTTTTGTCTCCAAAGTGTTTCTTCCTGTTGACAACGGAGTTGCCATTGTTGCATTAATGCTTTCTCCTGTTCCCTTGAGTCTTCACTATTGTTCCCCGCAGCCCATTCCTTATGAATTTGATTTAACTTGCCTTCTATGATGGTTTTTTCTTGGAAGATGTTCCCAAATTCAGTTGCATTCCATTCTTTAATTTTGTTTTTTATGTGTTTTACCTGCTTTGGAGCTTAAACATTCTGGTTCCTCTAATGTCCAATGGTTCACACCACCATTTCTCCAGCAATTGAACAAAATTGGGGTGAGTCAACCAGAACTTTTCGAATCTAAAAGGCTTGTTTGTAGGGGTCCCTAGGAAGGCTGCCTCCAAAGAGATTGGCTAGTGATCTGATCCTCCACTGGGAAGAATGTCAGAATCCACTGTTATTCCTTCAAGTAAATTGCTTTCAGAGATAAGAAATCTGTCCAAACGAGAGGCAATCAACTTCTCCCCTCCTCTTCTATTGTTCCAAGTGAAGGATCCATTTTTGGGTAGGATGTCTACTAGTTTGGCAGAATCAATGAATTTAGCAAAGAGTTCTACATCCTTATTGAGCCTTCTGATTCCTCATTTCTTCTCCAGGAGAGAGGTTATCATATTAAAATCCCCTCCCATGATTATCTTTGAGGTGGGATGTCTAAGCTTTAAACTCATAAGAGAACTAAGAAAAGAAAATTTATCTTCTAACCTTTGCGGTCCATAAACATTTATGCATAAGTAAGTTTCAGAATTACCTATCATTTGAGCTTCTGTGGCTACGAACGATCTTGTAGCTTCCATTGAGAGGGTACCTACCACTCTGGTGTCCCAAAGAGTAGCTATGCCTCCTTCCCATCCTTGACTGGCTACTTCTATAAATTCTATAGGTTTACCCAGCCTTTTACTGATGTTCACCATGTGATTAATGGCACATTTGGTTTCCTGTATGAACATAATATCTGACTTTTCTTTTTGGAACTTTCTCTTAAGAAGTCTTTGTTTCGCTTGGCTACTGAGTCCTCTTGCATTCCATGAAATGATTTTCATTTATAACTAGATATATTATTGGTAAGATGGGAAGGCATTTAGAGCCTTCATTTTGCCTAAATTTAACATTAAAATCCCCAAATCTTGCAATACCTCCCCATTTGTTCTTCAACCTCTTTTCTTTCTTTGCTTCAGACCTATTGTATTAAGAGAAATGCTCTTTGAATGATTTCTTGTGCCTGTTGCTATACCTAATCTTCTATTTTGCCTGTCTAATTCCGCCTTTTGTCTTGCGATGAACATATCACCGATCTTCCTTATTTCTTCTTTCGGAATATTTTCTAGTCCTTCAGTTCTCCAGTTTTCTTCCATGATTGGTAGGTTCACCCCTTCCTTCTCTAGAGCTTCATTGAGCTCCATCTCCTCACTACCACCATCGTTGGTTAGCATATCAGTATCTTCATCATTTTCGTCTTCTGGCTCTTGCATTTGGACTTCTGTTCTGATTAGATTTTCCTCCCCGTCCTTTGTTTTATGGACTTACTTGTCTTTTGGCTCTTCATTAAGTTTCTTTTCCCTTTTTGTTCCTTCTGAATTTGTATCGGTTTCCAAAATGCTAAAGGTGTTGTTGGTAATGCCTGGTTCTACCCCTACTCTCTTCATTCTTTTCCTGTTAGCTCTTTCTCTTGCTTTTGGATTTGTGAAGGCTTCTTTGCTCTTTGCTGCTTGCTCTGGTTTGTGTTCTTCCCCTGTTTTGTTTAAAGGGAAATCTCTGACAAGGTGTCCATGTTCATGACACCTTCTACATCGAAAGGGGATTTGCTCATAATCGATGGCTTGAAAATAGTCCTCATCTCTAAACTCTAGCCATAAGCCTTCATGCAGCGCTCCTGAGACATCCATCTCCACACAGATTCTTGCACAGGAAGTGTATCTTCGTTGCATCGTTGCTTCTGAAGCTTTGATGAAAGTTCCTAGACAGTATCCTATTTGCTTAAGCGTCGCTAATCCCCAATAGTCTATTGGAAGGGAAAATAAACAGATCCACACAGGAACCTGTGTAAAGGTTTCTTTTTCTGGCACAAAATTGGTTGTCCAGGGTCTCATATAGAGTCCCGCAGATGTAAAGAAGTAAGGACCTCCATCAAAAACCATGTCCTTGTCCTCTAAGTTCATAAAAACAACAGTAAAAAAACCTTTTTCCCCTAGGTGTAGTTTGACATCACCTTTAGGTTTCCAATGTTGCTTGATCCATTGACAGAGCACTCGTTCCGTTGGCCACAGTCCCATGAACTTGCATATTATTGCATGTTCCGACATATGTTCTCTATAGGCTTGAATATTTGGATCTATGAAAACCACTCTGACGGTTTCTATTTTTTTTGGTTTGCATGCTCCTTGCGTTGCTTTGTTGGAACTGAGGTTTAGAGTTGTTTCTTTCTCCTCTTCATCTCGAGACTGTTTCTCTGCCTCATGTTCCCCTTCTTCCTCTGTTTGGATATTTATTGGAGCTGTGTCTCTTTGGTCTACATCTGCCCTTTTGTCGCTATTCTCCTTTCCATTACTTACTTTTTCTTTCATTTTTGGGTTGCTTCTTGTCTCTTTTTGCAACTTTTGTTTCCTTTCTTTGCTGGTTCCGCTATTTTCCTTACGCTTTCCATAGCCAGTGATTTTAAATCCATCCTGCGCTATATGTTTCTGCATTATAACTTGTTTGAAGGATGGGGTCCCAGTGGACCCCCCGTTTACCATTTGTCGGGTCAGTCCTCGACCTCTGTTGAGTAGATCCTCTATCCTGTCTCTATGTGCGTCCAGAACTGGTTCTGAGCTTGCAGGTTTGAAGTGCTAAACCCTAGACCTCGAGCTTGTCGTCGAATCGCTCATCCTATGCTTGGATAATAAATAGCTATATCATATAAATGCTAACACAAATAAATATTTTAGGTAAAGGGAATCGTTTATTAGAGGGAAAGAAAATAACTAGTCTCATGACAGAAGAAAATACGAAGTAATTTCACATTACAAATTTGAAAGTTGAACAAATATTTTGAAAAAATATTTTTTAATACAAAAGCCCTTGCTGCAAATCATACTCTCATTAATTCAGTGTATGCATTCCGTCTATATATGTCGTCTACTAAGTCCATACTGATGTCAAATTTCAAGGATCAACCAATAACCTCTAGGAAATTATTGGAGGCAAGGTTACACTACGATAACACATCTAAATTATCATAATTTTCAGCTACGTAACTCTAACTAAAAAATAACACATATAATTATGATCAGCTACGTAACTCTAACTCAAAAATAATTAGAAGATATAGTCTTTACGTGGAGGAGTAACTTGAAAAATACCCATCACCATGAAAGGAGGGGGCATTCAAGAATACCTTTCATACTTTTCCTTATCACCATGAAAGGAGGGGGCATTAAAGAATATTGATGGTTTAACTTCGTTTCTAGCAACAGGCATTGAGACGAGTTGGGGGAATTAGCAAGCATCACAAAACTACATTATCAAAATGCAAACTTTTAACTACAAGGAAGGTGTTGCAAACTTGAATTTTATTCGTGCATGAAGATATTACAAAGTTAGTATCAAAAAATTAGATGGTATACTAAAATGATATGGCTAACAAAGAACCAACGAAACTATGATAAAAAAAAATAATAAACATTGAAGGTTATATAATGTAGAGTAAAGGTTATGAAGTTTGTGGCCACGAAGGTATGAGATATAGCACGTAACTCAATTCTTAGTTTAAATCAAATTTTATTATGTGTTAGAAGAAGAATATTAACCTCAAGGAAGACAACTTTCCAAGGTATTAGTGGTCACTAAGGTATGAGAAGCTATGGATCATAAAATAGCCCATAACATCAACATCACGAAAGGCATCTTTCACTAGAATTTAAACAAAGATACTTTCATGATGTTGATGCTATAATAGATATTTTTTTACAAGATGCATCAGAGAACAATATCATTGGTCGTTTGAAAGAACTTGAGAGTGCAAAAAATGTTAATAAACCAAGAGCAAGATTGGTGGTCCTATTGAGATGTTGCCGTTGAAGAACCAATAATTGAGAAAAGTGGTTTAATGGTTGTTGGGATGGATCTATGTAAGGTTAATTTTAAGAGCTATGCCAATGACATATCCCATGGATTTGGTGACTGAAAATGGTGTTGGAAGACCACACATCAAGGTATGGATCAACATTGGAAGGACATATAGTGAGAGAGAGGTTAGGTAAGTACATGGGCAAGAGAATGTAGATGGTTTAAAAGATGTTCGTGTTTGTTGAAGGAGCTAGCATGTTATGGATAGTTGTAGTTGTGTATGAATACCCTAAACATTTTTGGTCCAAGTTGTAAATCCTAGTTGTGGGAAAGTTGCATTCCCCGAGGTGGTTTTTAGACTTTTTGTTTAAGTGTACATGTAACATGATAGAACATGATCTCTCAAGTTGTTGAATGGACCACTTGAGTAGGTACAATGATGGAAGGTGTGCTTGTATGTTAGCTTGATGTTTTCTTTTTGTGAGAATTGTTATTTAGGCATACACCTTGGAGTGAAATGATGCATAAAGTTATGGATGGTAAAGTTGTGGAATGGACCACCTGAATAGGTATGAGGGTGGAAGGTGTACTTGTATGGTAGCTTGAACATAAAAATGTGAGATGGTTGATGAACCATGTATAAGAAAAAGTATCCTAGCAAATTGGCAAATATAGTGGCTGGTTACCCATGTATTTCGATGGATGGCAACATTTTAATATGGACTTCAGCAATGAGGTTCAAACTAGGTTAGTCTCTCTAAGTCAAGTTTAAGGGGGGATTGTTAGGGTAGTTTTGGTAAACATAACTTGTTCATAGAGTAAATTTACCATTGACAGATTTTGGGCTCCATGTCTTGATAACCCACATTTTTTCCCAGAGTATTATTGTGTAATTTAGCCTATTTAAAGGCATGAAGACTTCATTATAATTTTCCTTTGGGCCATGAATGATCTATTAGGTGGTTTTTCATAGTTTTGGTTATTCCACGATAAAAATCATGTGTTTCATGTGTTTTTATTGTTTCTATGATTATTTTCTCTATCACCATCTTTATCTGTAATAATGGTAATAGACCGAAAGAATCATGGTTTATAGAAGAAGGTGAAGGTTACAACTATAAGCACATTATTTGTTGAGGTTGAAGCTAAGATGGAGAATCCCAACTAGGGTTTCAATGATATATATGATGATTGCTTGAGAGGAAATAGAGGTCCAATAGGGTGAGATGCAACCACATTATCAAGATATGGTGAGGAGAGAACTTGGTGTTAGCAAGTGTGAAAATGTGTGAGAATGACAACATAATTCCTGGATAGCAATAAAAAAAATACAAATTTACTTTCAAGGGGGAATTTGTAATTACATGTATATGGGAATACAATTGTAAGACCTAGTTAGGCATATGTTCCCCTTAAGATAAAGTCTTGGAGTAGATATATGTGATAATGGAGGAGAGCATATGGATTTTCTTGGTCAAGTTTAAAGGGGGAATGTTAGGGTAAACTTGGCTCATGAATGTGTCAAAGTTGTTAGGTCCACAATGCACATGGTTTTAGTGGCTTACATATATAAGGATAGCCTAAGAGTAAATAGGGGTCTAATAGGGTGATATATAGCCACATAATCAAGATCTAGTGAGGGGAGCACTTGGTGTAAAAAAGTGTGCAAACTTGAGAGAATTGAAACATAAGTGTTGAATAGCACTAACAAAAAAAAAATTACTTTTGAGATGAAATTTGTAAATTACATGTATATGGGCATAGGACTATAAGACCTAGTTATGCATGTGTTCCCTTTATGATAAAGTCTCAACTTAGACATAGGCGATAATGGAGGAGAGCATGTCGATTTCCTTGGTCAAGTTTAAGGGGAGAATGTTAGGGTAACTTGACTCATGAAAGAGTCAAAGTTGTTAGATCCACAGTGCACATGGTTTTGGTGGCCCATGGGATTAAATCCCATGGATTCCATGTGATGAATCCTTTAAAAGGATTGGCGATTCTCCATTTTAATGAGCCTAAATTAGGGAGGGATCACTTGGCTAAGATAGGAGGTTAACAAGCTTGCCTACTTTTAAGTCAAGGCATGGCTGATTATAAGCCATAAGATGATAATGAATATATTGTTGGCTAGTTTTTCTCCAAATGGGGTTTTCTAGAGTATGACTTTTAACTTATTTTAACTCTCAGATTTTTTTAATCTCTAATACTAATCTTAAGGTTAGTGACCACCATGGTATGAGAAGCTATGGATGAGAGAATAACTCACAACTTAAAGCCAATTTTATCATGCACCCTTAGGAGAATATAAGCCCCAGGGAAGACAATTTTCCATGCATTGTGAAGGAAATCTTATATATATTAAGGATGGGTAGATCAATTTACAACTTAGAGTGCATGACACTATTATGCAATATTATTATTTAGTAGTTAATGCAGTTCTTGAATAGCAATGTAAAGTTGAAGATACAATAATGTTAGCTACAGAATGTTCCTAGAAGTATGGGGAAATATATCCTAATTCATTGAAGGATTTTGGTTGATTATTTAATTTTTTAACCTTTAACCGAGTGAGGAATAAATTCAAGTTTGTCTACTTCTAATTTCCTTTTCAATTTCTATATCTATAGTTCCCAAAATATGAATGTGTGTGTGTGTGTGTGACACAATACAACATAAAACAAGTGTAATATGTAGCGTTGATACTTAGTACCACATGGGCTTCACATAATGAACCTATGACATATCACATGCATTCGTGGCATACTAAAAAATACCCTTAATTTGACTACATATTGGAAAATACTTCTCAAAATCGCAATATCTAACCTCCTACCAATACGAATCCAATATACCTCACCAATTTAAAAAATCCCTACTTTCAATAGATATTGTAGGTACCCATTTTTTCATTAACATTTTTTATACCCCTTTATATTTTTTTATTAACTTTGATATTCATTTTTTATACATGGAAATATAAAAATCCTTTACTCCCTATTATATGCTCAATATATTATGTCATTTTTTCCTCAATATATATTCCCCAATATGAATGCACACGACATGGTATTTCTCTCCCAGTGAAAACCTTGTGCTTAGTACCTACCTCTTATGCAAAAAATAAACGAAAGATAAAAATAATATATGAAACTAAACATGATTAATAATATTTAGGTAAAGGGATGATAATAAAAATAAGAAAAGTAAAGATACACGATTAAAGTTGAAAGTAATGATATAAATACATAAGAATAAGATGGAAATCAATGGAGCTAGAAACCCCCAAAGATGAAATAAAAATATATAATAAATTAATAAATTATTAATTTAAGGGTGAAGACATTGAATAATATATTTCCAAGATTGAATAAATTTATATATTCACAATTAAAGTCATTAGGGTGTTTTTCTTTTTATAACTTTTCTCTAACTATATAGATCAGATAATGAGGAGCGTATGCTATAGCTTTAGTGTAATGAAGAAAAATCCGATGTTTAGTGTTGTTAGAGTGTTAAATAATCAAATATTTGTTGAGGTGATTATGATGTGTGTAAATGATATGTTTTCTAAGAAGTGTTTGGATGGAATGATTGGATATGCAGCATCGTTGCTTAGTACCTACCTCTTATGTAATTGATCGTAGAAGTTATTGTAACTAAGATCAAATGAATATTAAAGTATTTCAAAAAATGTTTAGGCTATAAATGGAAATAAATAACAAGGGTTACCCATGGATTGGACAACTAGTCTGACAATATGTATTTTCAAGAGTGGTGACGTCAATAATCCCTCCAATTATAGGACCATAATTATAAACCCCTTGTTTGCAAAGTTATTTGGAATCATGCTAGAAAATAAAATTAGCAAGTGGGCAGAAGAAATAGATAAACTTGCTAAAGGAAAATTAAGTTTTAGACCTCAACATTTCACAATTGATCATTTTATAACTTTAAGGTACATCATTGAAAAAGTTTGGGAGAAAAAGGAAGAAGCCTTTTGTTTCTTTGTTGATTTCAGAAAAAGCGTTTGACACAATTCCTAGGGATAAGCTTTGGCACAAAATGGAGGAACTTGGGGTTCTTAGGAATTTGAGAGTAGTTATGCATAGTTTGTCTGAAGAGGTGAATGGTTTGAAATTGGAGGACAACTTCTCCTTCCTAAAAACTGACCGTCCTCTAACACTTTGCAAGTAAACAAAAGGGGCCTTGTAAATAAGTTTTATAATCTCTTCAAGGATGATGAGTTAGTTTTCATATGAGCATTAAAAAAACAACATATCTACATGTAACTCAAAAAAGGCAAACATGAAGAGAGGAAAAAAAGAATTTGATGACGGACTTCACCCCTCCTGGGCTACATCTTCAAGCCTACTAACACAGCTAGACCGCTCCATAGTTTTCAGTGGTAAAATAGTACATGAAATTTCTTGAAAAATGAGTGGCTTGTTTCCCCTTCAAGGAAACATTCTTCTACATAGAACTCTCACTCTAAAAGTATGACCACCTACGTTGAGTCATAAAAAGGTCAACATGAAAAGTGCTCTCAAATCAAGTCCCTATACTCCACATGAAAATTGAGCATAAAATGTACAACAAATGCACATTGAAGTATTAGAAAGATATTTCCTCAAAACACATAATGAGAAAAGAAAAAGAAGTGTTGAACCATAGAAGTCACAGCTACTGCAAATAAAATATGAAGGATGGAAACGCCTACAAATTTCTCTCCGTGCTAAAAAGGCCTTCAAAACTACTTCAAACCATTGATTATCTCTGGCACTAAAATACCCAATCCTACAAAAAGTCCTTCCATAAGTGCTCCAATCAGTAAAATGAGGCTTCCAATGGATTCAAAATGTCCAAAACCCCTATTTGGGCTCTTCTTAGGCTCAAAAAGACCAAAAACTCATCAAGTTATGACTCTCCCAAGTTTCTTCTTCTATTCGTCCCTCAATTTGACAGAACCTCCTAACTGTGTGACATTTTCAACCTTTGAATAGTTTGGGAGGTGGCAATTTTTCCCTTCATCAGTGGATTTTATCGCTTCATTAATTTTCCCAATAACCCCTATGCATAAAAATAGGGTCACATGGGCGCCTATGATCGGGGGTTGGGGACAACAGTCCGCCCCCACCAGCTTTGGCACCTTCCTCATCGGGCATGTGATCATCTGCATGGTCTGGGGCTGGGGATAACCGCCCACCCCCTTCGAGGTAGCTCCTTAACTCTTCGTCGGTGGTTATGAATTTTAATCATAACCTGGGGTCAAGCCTTAAAATTTGCCCCATTGAACCCGACTCCACACTAGGTCACATGGCATGCCATAGCACTAGGGGATGGGGCTGAATCCTCACCTTGCTCTCCGAGCTCCTCTCTATTGCGCTCGGTCCCATGGACGATGTGTGACCAGCCTCCAGTCCCTGTCATGCTCTGACTTCCACTCCTCGTCAGTGATCATATTGTGGTGGACATGACCAGTGACCAGGGCTCATCGCCCGACCTCTCCTCCCAACATGGAAATACATACCATTGAAATATATGTGGTAGACATAATGGTTAAGAACCAAAGCATATGCGAGTGGGTGGTGGCTAGAGTTTGTATGTGGCATGTCATGTGGTCTATCCCCGCCAAGGGATTTGGTCTCAATAGCGAATTTTTAACCAATAACGAGGTGCCACATGGCGGCCTTTGGTTGGGCCACGTGCTAGCTTTCCATTGGGCCACTAAAATGACTTCGACCAGTCAAATGCAACCAAGTCACACCTGTACAAACTTGAAATTCAGTGAGTTCTACTTTGTTTATCGTACACTCAGTTAGCGTGTCGACATCATCATGACATCAGCAGTACGGATTGCCCAGTCAGCAGCCTAGTCAGCCTACTTGCAAAAAAAGTGTTGTTGGCTAAAAAATTTAGAACATCATAACTTTTCCATACAATATCAGATTGAAGTGATTCAAGCGTCATTGGAATCATAATGACGAACACTACGAATTGACGCCAGTTTCAAAATATTCTGGGCACTTTCATTTTTGAGCCAAATTTTGATCTCTGGATTAGTGAAAGCCAAAATTTAAACTTCAATAGGCATATATGAAAGTTTTAGAAGAAATAGTAGGGTCAAGAAAGGTTTCCCATTATCTCCTACCCTTTTTGGTTTATACATTGACAAGCTTGAAGAGTGGCTAAATTCGCAACAGGGTGACATTATCCATTGGGGTAAGTTTGTTATAAGGCTTCGTTTGTATGCAAATGACCTTATTTTGATTGCTAAGTCTGCTCTTGGTTTGCAAGATCACTTACTATCCTTTGAGCATTTTTGTAGGAGGGTGGGGATGCAAGTCAATATTAGAAAAACAAAAGTAGCGGTTTTCTCTATTAAAGAAAAAACCACCATAAGTTCTACTTTGAAGGCAAAATTCTGGAAGAAGTCGTGGATTACAAATACCTCAGAATTGAATTCAATAGAAATCTAAGTTGGTATGGTTGTAGAAAGAAAATAAACTTGGGGGGTTGGAAAGCATTTAAACCACTCAAACTATTTTTGGGCTTTCAGTGATTTCGATGATTCTCCATGGTTGTGAGTTATGGGCCCGCAGTACATCCGACATGCAGTGGAAACAAATTGACAAAACTTAGAAGCGTTTGATTACAAACAAATTAAAAATTAACAGTGTAGTTCCTTATCCTATCTTGTTAAGTGAAACAAGGGATGCTCCTATTGAATTAATTCTTATCGTGCGAGTCATAAGGTATTTAAAAAGAAATTGAGCAAATGGAAGAGGGAAGATGGCCTAAGGTTGCTTTTAATGACATATTGTGCAAAATAAACAAGACTTGAATGCAACAAAATAACAAATGGTTTAGTAAATGAGGTATTTCCTTGAACATGCGTCCCATAAACAATAAAGAGATAAAAACTTTTTTATGGATAAGTTCCACAAATGTATTTTGGATAAGGCGCTAGGGAGAAAGAAAAAGTACTATATTGAAGAGTTTAATATCACTTGTAATCATCAACAAAAAGTGTACATAGAGGTCAATATTTCTTGGAGAGCAAAAATTCTTATTGTTCAGTTAAGGATTAATTCTCATCAACTCCTTTGTGAAACAGGGCACTGGAAAAGGCCAAAAGAAGTGTGGGAGGAAAAATATGTACTTTTTGTGCTTCCAAAAATGTGGAAACAAAAAAGAATTTCATTTTAGAATGTGAGGCCTTCAAAGGCGACAGGGAAATTTATACATACAATCTGGCAGCTAGCCTTTGGGATAATCTATTTAGGGAGGGGTTTGTTGAGAAGTTGAGAGTGTTTATTGTGAGGCTTCACATGATGAGGGTCAAATACAACAACCAAGTAGAGAAGCAATTCGTCTCATAGGATATCTTAAGCCTTGTGGACGTTAAAGTAATTTCTTTCTTTCTTTCTTTCTTGCTAACAAGAAACTAAGACAAGATATTTGTACAAATAAAAACACAAAGATCAAAAGTTGTTACAAATCAATGAATGATGGATCCATAGCATGTGCACTCAAGTCAACTCCTTGTTGAACATAATGAAAATTACACCTCAATCATACTAATCAACACACAAATTCTCTCTCTCTCTCTCTCTCTCTCTCTCTCTCTCTCTCTCTTCTATTTATATATTATATATATATATATATATTATAATATATAATATATATATATTAGACATACATATACATCGAAACCATTTTTTAAATGTTCATTGTTCCAATTCTATATATATAAAAACTTTGAATAAAATAGAGTTGTTTTTTCCAATTGCTTTTCGTTTATATTATTCAGATAAACGATTGATCTAAAAAATTATTTTAAGATAAGCTACTAAATAATTTACTGTTTAATTAAAATATTGAAATATTTTTTTATTATTAATTGATTTTAATATTATATGTGAATTCCATGTTGAACATAAGAGTTACATATCTTTTTCATATTGACTTGTAAAAATACATTTTGACAACAAAAAACTGACTCATTTTAACATAGAATAGTTTAATTTAACATTGCCAAATTCATAAAAGTTGTTAATGAAATTTTAATTATAAAATAATTTAATGATAACATGTCAAATAATAAAGGTTGTTAATGCCATATCTATGTTCATAGTTGCAAAATAGATAAGTGATTTTAACATAATAGATAAATGTACTTAGTGACCTCTTATAAACACAAAATTCTATAGTAAAGAATACTTCAATTTAGTATGACATGACATTTTTGTCCATTAACTATATGAAATGTAATAATTGATATGTATATTGCTAAGAAAAAATTCCATTGAAAAAGGAATTATTCAAATATTTCAAAAGACATTTTATTTTATTT
>APFE031247723.1:834-32969 GCA_000404065.3 Pinus taeda | reverse complement strand
ACTGGAACCCTTCTTATGGTGACAATGACAAGAACTTCATGCAGAGACCCCACATTCTTTACATAATTCTCAATAATCTGTGGTAAGCCAGAAATAAGGTCACTGCAGAAGAAACAAATTCCTAGTACATGTGAATTCACCCTAGCAAGCAATCCATTCAAACCTTCTATGTTGAGTTTTCTCCGTGCTAAATATTTATACTTTTCTGCCTTCCATAGTTCCAAGAGAACATTATGGTCAGAAAAATTGTTGCAATTAGGAAGGGACGCCAACCTCCCTGTGGTACCTTATTCAATACAAATGATAGATAAACGCATTCAGAGATAGAAAAAAACAGAGTGAAGGGTAGTATAAGCAAAATATTTTGTGTAAACGATGTCCCGTGCACTATTTGTCATAGATTATCCTTCTAATATTCTCACCAGTGAAGGAAACAAGTTTTTCCAACTCCCAAAAGTCAATAAAAAACAACATATTATCAATACAACAATGCAAAGGTTTCTATCTTCCTATATTTTACATCACAATTGAGCATCAAGGGCTGGCACTTCCAAAGGAGCGTGATCAATTCTTCTTAAAATTCACCACAACCAAAACAACACCATCAAGACCAGTAACAATATAAGTAAGAAAAATAAAATATCTAACCATATAAATGCTATTATTCTCTGCTGGTAATCCATAAGTGGTGACGTTTCAAGAGCTGATGCAGATTCAAGCAGCAAGCTAGCCAATGTTGTCAATTTGCTGTAAAACATTTGGTAGACAAACTTTGAATCTCAAACTCACCAAACAATGAGCAGGATTAAATAGCTCTAATTATCTCCATATAGCCCAGCTCACATGTCCACTATCAAAACTGAAGTAAATTGAAAATGCTCTCAAAACTTTTACCTCTTCCAAAAAATAATTTAAAAACACATTGTGACATCTTGTCCATCTTTTACCTATCTAATGATAACCTAAAAATCACAGAACTTTGGTAATCTTCTTCTGCAATGCCAAAATTTCAAATCATGATTCATACGTATGGTCTATATAGACTCAAAGTTCATGCATGCTCATTCGTCTCCACCCTAGATTGATGAGCAACATGTATGCTAAATAAAAGCATAGATAATCTACCATAAATTTAAAAAGGAATGCATATTTAAAACAGGAAAATGCTTAGAATTTTCATTATATATTGAATATCAGTACATTATGATATGAAATAAGGCAACATTTTTCATCCCTGTGGTGGAAAATAAGCTCGAGGGAAGCAGCTAAGAGCCATGGACTATTTTATGATTGAGAATGTTGTTGTAATCAATGCTTGACTGGCTACAATGGCAGCTAAAGTGGCAACAATGAACATTGACTAATACATAGGTTGTGGTACTTCTTTGTAAAATGTAGGGCCTATGTCCCCTGGGTTTTTTATCAAATAAGCCGCATGTCTTGTATATGTGATAAGCAGAGATGGGTGAACCAACACACAAAAAGCAAGCTGCAACAAACAACCCAAATTTCTCATTATGGTACTAAAACTTAAGGAGGATGAAGCATGTAGGTATGATGAAATACTAATAATTCTGTCCTTGACATAAAGCTTGCACCTGGATTGATTTCCTATTGAAATGGCCCAAGTCTGCAAACATGGCCTCGGCACCTAGATCTAATCAGAACAAAGCACTGATGTTAGTGTTTCTATTTGTATAGCTTTAACGTAAATAATTGGGATGAAGTTATGAATTTTGTTTGAGAAAATCATTGGTATGGATTTATCAATTGAGTTAGAAAACAATTCCAAGTATACTATATGATAAAATGAGACACGTATCATCATGCGAATAATCAATACCTGTTATACATAAGACTACACCTCCAAGCATCACCCATCCTTATTAGTGATATTCATGAAAGTAATAGTATATATAATATGGGTTGAATGCGTTGAATGCTCCAGGATAATATTTCACAATATTATACTGTCCTATCATGATGTTGGTCACGAACCAGGCAATCATTATGGGTGAGAACATGAAGCTAACTTTACTTGTACCGAGTACCTACACTCTAGATGAAACACCAATGTATTCAAAATTCTTCTCTGAGTATGATGATGGTGTCCGAGCTGTTTTAAATAGGTGAAATTCTGATAAAATGAATGGCACTAAGTGCTATCAATTTCACTGAGTGCTATGAATTTCACCTGTTTAAAACAGCGCGGACACCATCATCATACTCAGAGAAGCATTTTGAATATAATGGTGTTTCATCTAGAGTGTAGGTACTGGGTGAATAAGCGGAGAGAGTTTGGTTATGCTCTCAAAGATTATCCTAAAGAAGAACATGGAAGTAGCCATGATATAGGTGTTCTCAATTCTACATATTGCAGGTTTGTTCAGGTGGATCCTAATATTTATGTTCGTTGCTTGCTGGAGTGCGGAAATAGCAAAGGGCAAGACGGTTCATGGCCATATGGTTAAAACTGGCTTTGAGCCAAGAATCTATTTGTGGAATTGTATGATTGACATGTATGTGAAGTGTGGGAGAATGAAGGATGCATGCCAAGTGTTTGACACAATGCCTAAATGAGATGCCTGTTCATGGACTACGGTTCTTACAGGTTATGCAAAATGTGGGTATGTGGAAAACGCACGGTGTCTGTTTGACAAAATGCATGAACGTAGCATAGTTTCCTGGAGTGCAATGATTGCGACATATGCCTGATGTGGTGATTAGGTTGAAGCCATGGATTTATATGGCCAGATGCAATGGATGGGCACGAAACCTAACAAGTTCACCTTAGCCAGCGTTGTAAGTTCATGTGCAAGCATGGTGGATTTAGGATATGGGAGGAAAATTCATGGATCGGTTCTTAAGCTTGGATTTGACTCAAATGTATTTGTTTGGACTGCTCTTGTTGATATGTATGCCAAATGTGGGAGAGTAGATGGTGCACGCCAAATGTTTTATTTAATGCCGGTTCAAAATATTGTTTCTTGGACTGCCATGGTTGCAAGATATGCCCAAAATGGGCAAGTGGACGAGGCCACAAGGTTTTTTAATCAAATTCACCAGATTGGTATGAAGCCAAATGAGCTGACATTTGTCAGTGTCGTCAATGTGTGTGCTATTCTCATTGATTTGAGGTTTGGCAGACAGGTCCATGCTTACATTATTAGAAGTGGATTCCAGTCCCAAGTTTACGTGTGCAATGCTATTGCCACAATGTATGCCAAAACTCAAACCATAGAAGATGCACTATGTATGTTTGATAAAATGCAGGAACGAGAGTTAATCTCATGGAATGCAATTATTGCAGGATATGCACATAATGGCCGTTATCAAGAGGCCTTAAGGCTTAGTTTCCAAATGAAACAGATAGGTGTGACACTGAATCAATTCACTTATGCAAGCATTCTCAGTGTAAGTTCCAGCTTACCTGCTTTTGAAGAAGGTAAACAACTTCACGGCCACATTATCCAGATTGGTTTTGACTCAAATATGTTCGTTGGAAGTGCTCTTGTAGATATGTATGCTAAATATGGCAGCCTACAATATGCCCGTCAAGTGTTAGACAAAATGCCTGAACAATATGTGATCTCTTGCAATGCAATGATTGCAGGGTATGTGCAGCATGGGTATAGTGAAGAGGCTCTAAAACTCTTTTGTCAAATGCAACACACTGGTTTGAAGCCAGATGAGGCAAATTTTGCTAGCATTGTTAGTGCGTGTGCCAACCTAGCAGTTCTTGAGCATGGAAGACACATCCACGCCCACATTTTCTGTATGGGGTTTGAGTCACCCATGTCTGTGGTCAACGCCTGGTTACTATGTATGCCAAATGTGGAGGCATAAAAGATGCACAGAAATTTTTCGATAAGATGATTGAGCGTGATGTTGTCTCATGGAATGCAATGATTGTTGGTCATGCTTAGCATGGGGATGGGGTGGAAACCTTGAGACTTTTTGAGCAAATGCTACTAACAGGCATTAGGCTAGATGCCATAACCTTCCTTGGTGTTCTCTCTGCTTACAGCCATATAGGTCTAGTAGATCGAGGACATTATTACTTTCATTCCATGAGGCATGAACATAACATCACACCAAGAATGGATCATCATCTCTGCATGATTGACCTTCTTGGTCGTGCTGGTCGTCTAGACGAGGCAGAATATTTCATCAATAAGATGCCATTTGAACCTGATGTTAGTCTCTGGGTGGCACCGCTCAGTGCTTGCAGAGTTCACAGCAATATAGAAATAGGAAAGTGTGTCACACAATTGCTTTTTGATTTGGAGCCGCAAAATACTTCTGCATATGTGCTGCTTTCAAATATCTATTTTGCAGCTGGCAGGTGGGATGATGCAGCCAAGGTTATAAAAATGATGAAAGACAAAGACGCTAAAAAGAAGCCAGGGTTCAGTTGGATTGAGGTCAAGAATAGAGTACATGCATTCATGTCAGAAGATAGATCACACCCACAAATAGAAGAAGTTCATGCAATGTTGAATACATTAGTCGGGCCAATGGATGAGGTAGGATATGTAACGAACACAAACTTTGTCCTCCATGATATGGAGGATGAACATAAGGAACATTTCCTCTACCATCATAGTGAGAAGCTAGCCATTGCATTTGGGCTTATAAGCACACCTCCTGGGGCCCCTATTCGTATAATAAAGAACCTTCGTGTATGTGGTGACTGTCACAATGCTGTCAATTTTATTTCTAAGATTGTTGGACGTGAAATTTTAGGAAGGGACATTATGCGTTTTCACCATTTTAGGAATGGAACGTGCTCTTGTCAGGATTATTGGTAATACAAGATGAAGTTTGAGCACTATTTGGGAGTGGCTTGAATGCTACTCTATACTATCCTCTATTGGTCTAGAAGTTGCCTCTTGTGACACATGGAAATAAGGAGAAACATGCTAAGAATATGTCAGTTGTCTCGTAGCTTCTTCATGTGGAGCAGGCTCACCTCTGGTAAGTTTCATACAAGATTCTGTATTGCTTTGATAGCATGAATGGATGCGTTAAAAGTTTAGTATGTTAAGCTTGATTATTGACAAGACGGTTCTAATCTTGTTGCATGACACATAAGGCACTTTCTTTTATAGTACTCATTTTTAACATTTTTGGCTGTCTTTATAGCTGTACCAGTTTGGCAAATTATCAAAATTTCCCTTTGGAGAAATGTTAGGAACATCACTTCCTAAAGAAAACAAAAGCATGGGCGAGAAGCAACATTACAAACATATGTTTTTTCACAATTTTTCTTTTTATATGTTGAAGTGCTAATTCGGTCATTTATCATTATTGAGTTGCTCAAAAGAAGGGATGTAATCGATCTTTCTTGATCAGGAAACCAACTTGAACTTTTGCATGGAAGGGAACAAATGGCATGTTGATTAATGTCAAACATTGAGGAATCCCAACTTTGGAACAACACGACATTGTTTATGTCAGCCCCCATCATTGTAAGTCAGGTTTATACTAATTTTATTATTATTTCAGAATAAAGTTTTGATTTAATTTAATTATAACTTTAAGCTAGTAAAACATCAAGTACCCTAGAATGTTTCCCACTGCTAGACGTTTTTTGTTGAAATTTCTTTACACACCCCAGAAATGCTTTGCAGCTAGGCCTTCCAGTTGATATCATTTTTCTGCAATTCCAAATGTCAAGTTTCTATTCTAGAGTGATGGAGATGTAGCATTGCATGTTGGTGGGAACAAAAAGCAGATAGAAAATATCAAAAAATTGAAAATAAATACTGTGCACAGGAGCTCCACAATATTTTAGAACTGTGAATAATGGATAACTTTGTGTGATCATGCCTCGCATGCATAAAAGGCAAAGATATAAGTTATTTAACCTGAATTTTAAAACCCTCCAACTCAGTATACTCTCATAATATACAGGATCCTTTATTTTTTTAAAGCAGAGGAATATCAATGCATGTATGGTATCTGCAACTTTGAATAAAAGGCATGGTTTGACCACTGAAAGAAACCTTGTGTTCTTTAAAATATTATTCATACAGTTTTTGTCTCCATGGACAAAAATAGTGCTTTCAACAAGTCAGCCAACCAGCTACCCTTGCAAAGGACAAAGGAGGTTCAAACATATCCAGAAAGAGCCGATCTAATTTTCTCAACCAATCTCTCATGCAATCCAAATTGACATGATTTGCCAAGAAGACAAGGCTCCTAAGGAGTCAATCATGTAGCTTGTTGGACTTATTTATATACTAGATCTTTATTACACACCACCTTACATGTACTATTTTCCACAATAATAATTTGAAAATTTTAAGTAGGGAGTCAAGCTGGCTTTACAAATATGGCACTATTTAGGCTTGACACCTGGTTAAATTAAAATATATACCCTTTAACGGGGAATATGAATGGCATGCAGATAAGGCACGCAACAACAATGGTGGGTACAACAACTCCCTTATCAAAAGCCCTTTTAATACCCCATGTCCTGGTGACGTGTTGATAAATCAAGTATGCAGAAGCCACTATGGAAATGACCATTCCAGCTTGGGTTCCTCTGCAAATCAACAACATCCCATAAACTACCATCCACATTTCCAAACACCAATTCAAACATTTTTTAAGGAAAACAACAACTTGCCTCAGGTTCATGGCTTGATAAGGAGCAATAATCACCAGTAACACAAATAAAAATGGCAGTTCCAATTCCCTTATTCCCAACAAATTAAGTTTGTCAAACACTACAGTTCTGTCATGCAATTCAACTCAATATACCGTGCAAGAAAGAACGACCAAGTAAGTAAAATAGGATGGCATTTGAGTTCTTGTGACTCACCAGGAATGTAGTAAAATAATCTAACAAGGAAGACCAAAAAGGAAGTCCACAAACCATAATCACCTCTGTAATAATGTAGACAAACAAATCCAAATGTGGGTTGAGGTTTAAACTCTCAGTTCACTTCACTAGAATTTGTCTAATTTTGCAACTGGGAAGAACCTGGTTACCTGATCCGAGAAATGACATCTTGAGGTGCCTCTAGGGCCAATAGTGGAACAAGGAAAGATTTGTTGATGGTTGTGTGCTTTGATAACATCAAAACCCTACAACACCATAATTGAATCATTTTTTGCCTCAACAACTACTTGAGTCCCAAAAATAAAAGTTGAATTATGACTAAAAAAAGCCTAATGCCTTTTTTAGAGTACCGACCTTTGGAAACGGGCAAAAGAAAAAGAAAATAAAACTTGAGACATTTGTGTATAAAGATCTAAAGCTAAAATAAAAATTAAATTATGAACCCCAAGAGAGCCTTTGAGGTATTCCATTTTCTGAGAGGAATATATTGACAATTGGAAATAGCCAGAAAGCAAAAGCTAAAAATCTCAACAGATTGCTGTGGTAGAAAAATCTAGTAAATTGAGGTTGCCTATCCCAAATTAGTTAGCATTCTGAAGGCGCCCCTTGTCTCAACAGTAGGCTTGAGAGAGATTGTCCTTAACAAAGTTATCCTTAGCAGAGTTTTGAGTTGTTCTTTAGAGAGGGGGGGATTGTATAGTTGGAAAACCAATTCGAGATGCTCTAAGAGAGATTGTCATTAACAAATTTATTCTTGGCAGAGTTTTGAGCTGATCTTTAGAGAGGGGATTGTATAGTTGTAAAACCAATCCAGGATGTGGAGCAACAATATCATATAATGGATTGAAAATAGAATATGTTGTAATCGGATCAAATAACGGATTGAAAATATCAAAATTAGCAGAATGAAAATAGAAATCACTCACCAGCCCACCATAAAATCATTTGCTCTTTGAGTAGCAGCCACATTTGTGGATTTATTGGTAAGAGGTATCATCCAATGTACTAAAATTACTAATCCAATCCAACCCTTTTGCTTTTCCTGCATTCATCGAGAAATTTATAAAATCTCATAGAATGAATGGAGATGAACATAGATCAGAGAGGAAAAGAACCCGAAAGGTTTTCCTGTACAGCTCCACAGCAGCTATATGTGATAGCAAAACATGGTGACCAACAATATATGGCTCAATAGTTGAGTTTCCAGCAGTACAATTTCCAAATGGTTGGGAACATCTTTGAGGTGGGAAAACGCCATCATCACATCCTTGAGTGCCAAAAACATTGGGCTTATTGAAAGTGGACCAATATTTCACTCAATCACCAAACTTTCTGAAACACACATCTACATAACCTTTAAAATCCTCCCTGCATAAGATCGAAGTAGATTAGAGAACTCTGCTTCTCTAACCATAAGATTATTAATGCACCAAAAAATTGATGCTTTGACTTGTGTGTTAACCCACATGGGAAGAAAAACAAGAACAGGAGATGAAATAAGATGTTTACACAATCTGTGGATTTAAGAAACCTCCATAGGAATCTTACAGGGCTTGGGGTAGATCAAAGTGGTACAATGTCACATGTGGTTGAATACCTGAGACATGAATTGTGAAATGATTAACAATTTTGAGGATGATAGTCACAGGAATAAAAACAAAGTAGAGAGACAAGTTTTTCAATAGATAATACCATGGGACAAAAGCTCATTTATGAGGTTATTATAGTACTCAACACCTTTTGGGTCGATGTGTCCTTCGCCATCTGCATCAATATATGTGAAATAGTTATTTCCTACCATTGTCCATTGAGTGTTTACTAAATTCTCAGGATTAAACATGTGGTCAGAGCTCAAACAGAAATATACCAGGAATAAGCCTGGGCCATGAGATTGAAAATCTAAAGGCATCTACTCCCATCGCAGACATTAGATCAATATCCTCCTTCAAAACCAACGTGAAATTTTGCATCAGGTTGATACCCAAATCATCTAAGAGTTTAACTATTGATAAATTAGTATGAAAACAACAATAATGGGGTTGGACATGCACATAAAGCTTGAGGATGGCTTACAAGTAGCCACTGCATATAGGTTGTCCTAGTGACATTTATTGTTCTTATATTTGCAGATAATAATACCTTGTAACGATGGTATTGATCAAAAGCTACATCTCCCTTACCTCCATCCACATTAATCCCTAACAATACAGTTAAAACAAATAACAGCTCACTTCCATCCTTGGCCTTGAAAGTCCCAAAGTAAAGTAAGCAACTGGGTAGAATGCAAATGAAGGGATGAATGAAGATAAGTGATGAAACAAACCTTCCCTATGAGTGAAAGTGTCAAAGATGCTTAGATTCCGGCCATCTTCTGCTACAACTCCTTCATACTGTAGAAAACCAATTGTTATTTTGCAAAGAAACACGCCGGACAGTATTCCATATGGGCACAAACTGGAATTGACTAACAGAGACCAATTAACATTTCACATTTGTAGCTTTTCTAACTGTTTATGTTCTAGAAATAATGATAAAATGATAACCTTACAGAAAAAGAAGACATCACTTTGTAGGGTGTGTTATTTGTATTTACACAATTGATTTTTTTATTCAATCAGCTATGCTATTCTCTGTGCTTTTGCTGGGTTCCTTCATCGCCACCATCATTGGGAAATTCATTTCCCTCTTGAAGTATGAAACGAGTAGCAATTCCCAATTGATCTCACACTACCACCACAAAGAAGCTAGCAATCCTGATATACAAATCGAACCAGCCATCCTATCAAGCAATCCATGTAGTTCTCAATCTATAGCTCTGATAACCCAAAACTCAAATCTTTTATATCTAATATACACAGAAATTTTCACATTAATATGTCTAGGTCTCATTCTAAGATCTTTACAAATCTGATACGGAGGTAAACCAGATTTTTCATACCATGACAAACAATATTAGCAAGTCTTGGAGACTTTCTTATGTAATGTCTCCTCCTTATTTAATATTGTTGCTTTAGTATGGTTTGATACAAAAACTTAATTGTAGATATGGGTCTCCTGATCTCTTGCAAACATTCTGATCTGATGATTGTTATAGCTATGCATCCCATGAATACTATGGAGATTTTAACTACAAACCTTCTGATTGAATATAGGAATATTATCATACAAGTTTTTGCTCTTATGTAGAAATTGGAAGTATAAGCCTTCTCATCTTTAGGAAGGCTTTTGTATGAACAACTTGTATACTCCTCTATAAACAATAATATACCATAATGAAATGCTACAAGTTCTGATGAATAAAGGCCTGGAGCCATAGACAGTTTCTTTGCACCTGATACACTGATTGTATATACCTATTGCTATACACAAAATATAGTAAGTTGCTACTGCTCATTCCATGCACAAATTATGACAATTTTCATGTATACCATAGAAACTATTATACAGATCAGTTGTAGAAAGAACAATCTATTTTGAGTTAGTATCCAGAAAATTTTGACGTATACCAATCTTAATCCTGTTGAAAAGAATTCAAAATCTCTGTGATGAGCAGTTGCTTAGGTGGTCCAGTGCATGTTCTGAATGTAGGGAAGTCTGAAATTCTGTTGACTGTAATTTAATGCGCTTAGGAAGTTCTTCTTTTGGAAAGTTTGATTGCGCTACATTGAATTAAACAAGGCTGAAACATTATTGTTGACGTTGTAGCTGTAGTTGTTCAAATTGCTTCATATGTTCTCATAACAATGAGGTCAAATAGTCTTCACATAATCTCGGTAGCATTAGGACTGACATGGTTTGATCAATAGATAAATACCTCTAAAGGCATCCCTGCCAAGTTCAAGGGCACAGTCTGCTAAGCATTTTCTGCTGCTCTCTCGTCCTTGCACTGTTGTCAATGTTTCTGGAATAGAAAAAATAATTCAAAATTCATCCTCAAATTTTGACAAAACCATTATTAATCAAATGCACCTAAAAGACCATAATGAAATACCATTATTAATCAAATGCTCCTAAGAGACCATAACAAAATCCATGTAGCTGATGGTTGAATTTACTTTTGCACCATTTCGAACAGTGATATTGGCAGGCCCTGTTTCTCTCGATTGTTGTGCAATGAGGGATCTAAATTTGTTGCCACCTAACCATGGATGCAGAGAATCTAATCAAGATAAATGCTCAGGTTCTTCATTTTACTACCCAATACCCACTACTCACAAATCTACCACTGAATTTTCTAGAGTAAGGAATAATTGAAATTCTCGGCTTAAACAAAGGCAGATGCTGCATGGTTAACCTCTTTCTCAATGATTACTGGCGCTCCATATTCATAAGCCACCTGCTATTGGATAAAAAAGAAAAAAGAAAAAAACTGAACCTAAATTTACAGGAATGGAGGATGTATATCACTTCACATTGTTGCATGAAATTTTTAAAATCAAATCAATTCCCTATTTATTGAGCCAATCTTATTTGTAACCAACAATCAGAGGGATAGACACAAAGAATTTTCAGATAAATATACTTTGCGTTACTTGTGTCGCCTCATCATTCAATTGCTGGAACCCTGCACTCGCCGTACATTCCTTAAACCTGTTTAAACCCTCTTCCATATATATATATATACACGAAAGCTAATATGGATCTACGATTCTATACTATTTTAACTTGCAGAGTTGTAACCTGTAGAATTGAGATAAAAACGAACGTCAACAATTCATATAGAGCAACCAACCTCGAGCTGAGGGGTTTGCCATGGTAGAATTAGCACTACCAATTTTGTTGATCCTTTGTTAATATGGAATCAATAGAATTTTCATCAAAGTAGACTACTTGGATCCAAAACACCCAAAAGAATATAATAAACCCTGAACACATCAAATATAAATGAGGAGCACAATTCCTAAGAAGAATAATGATAAGCTGTACTATGACTCCTCATATACTAGGAGAATAACTCCTGATACCCAAAAGATTGCAATATCAAATGATCATAAACAATTGTGCATGTCAATGATCATAATAATATCATATATTTACACCAAATATATACTAATTCTCAGCCATTACTAGTGTAGTTCCAGTTCCAAGACTCCTTAAATTCATTGGAGGGCCATAACAATTACCTCCCTTCTAGGAATGCTTCATTCCGAAAGCATAAGATCCAAATTACTCAAAAAAGTATGACAAGGATTGAAAGACAAATATAGATGGAGAGTACAACGCCCAAGAATAATAATAATGATAACTTACAGAACAATTTCTAAGATATTAAGAGAATATAACCCCTAATAAGTTATAACCCAAAATATCATAATTTTATTAGATAGTATAGAACAGTAAATATGAATTGACTATAATGATCTTCTATATATACTAATTCTCAATATGGATTTGAAATTCCAATGAATTCAGATAAGTTTGTCATTTTTCAAGATAGGGAAAGTGTTACATAGCTACAACTTTCTTGGAATTAACCCATACACCATCATAAAGCTTGTATTGAAACTCAAGAGCCTCAAAAGTACATTTTGTGTGCTTCATGAATAACTTGCTTTCCCTCTACATTCACAAGGACCTAACAACATGCTTTGTGTGTGATTCCTATGCTTTAGTTATTGTCACTAAAATTTCCTAGAAAGAGTTTCGAAAGCTTATTCTAAAAAATCTAAAAATTGGATGGAAACCAATTACTGTAAGCTAATACCATTAAGTTATGTTACTAGTATCTATTAGATATAATTAATATACCTATATTAACTATATATTATTATAATATAATATCATCCAATTACTAATATAATATAATATAACATACAATATATTAGTATATACTAAAGTATTATAATATCTATAATATATACCCTATCATTAATATATCTCCGTATTATATCGTTATATAAAAAGTATACTATGTTATAAGTTATGTAGTAATAATAGGTATCCCTAATGGTATAGGTATATTAACCCTAGGAATAATTATTTTTTGCGGTAATTAGATACTTACTAGTAATAATAACTTTAATCTAATAAAAAATAAACCCAATAATATAAATATAACCAATAAAAACGAAAATGAAAAAGAAAGATGATCTTGGATTATTGAAAAAGGATCCAATAAATTAACTAGTTTGTTTGTTGCACTACGCCTTTAGGAAAAGAAAATCAACTTAGTTTGTATACACAAGTGGTGTTCACAGACGTAATTAATAAAATCTTAAAATTATAAAATTTTATTTGTTGAACCAAATTCCAGTCAAAGTCAAAGTAACGCTGGCATTCACACAAGAAAGAGAACCAATAAAATCTTAAAATTTTATTTGTTGAACCAAACTGGAGTCAAAGTCAAAGTAACGTTGGCATTCACGGAGGAAAGAGAACCGTGAATACATATAGCGCGAAATACCAACGGACATTTTGGACTTTTTATCTTAAACATGAGTATCGTCAAGTGGAATCCCGTTACACTCGCTCCACACCCCAAAAAATATCAAAAAGGTTCGGATCGGACTTGAATTAACTTTCGTGGGTTATTTTTTTCCTTGGTGGACAATGTGCCTAAAACTTCCAACCTTATTCTCATTCTTATATATAGAATATGCAAATCAACTATTCAAATCTATATATACAGAATTGCAGGAACAACGTTGGCATCTCCTGCAGAGTCTCCTTTGTTCAGCGACCACCAGAATTCTACTTCCAACGAAGGGATTCTTCGCGATGGGGCAAATTATGAGGCTCTTCTACATCATCCTACTTCTCCTCATACTCAATGCTTTTCCTGCCGAAGCACTCCAGGTTCCAAACACTGTGTGCTTCTTCGACTTCAACTATACGCAGGGTAGTACGTTAGACAGCAATCTGAACACAGTCTTTAATAGTCTTGTTCAACACACCTCCCAAACTGGTTTTAACACTTGTGTGGATGGCCAAATATATGGCCTCCTACAATGTTCCATGGACACAACAGCCGAACAGTGCCGCAACTGCTCCCATAGAGCAGTCACTACAATTCGGCACAAGTGTGGGAATACCGGCGGTGGTTTAATTTTGTTGGATGACTGCTTCTTACGTTATGAAAAATATGATTTCTTCGGACAAATGTCTACTGGTGGATGGTATAATTATAATCAAAGTAATATGTCCACCCCCGATGTTTTTAACGCGGCTGTTGAGAGCCTATTAACCAATTTGTCAGGTGAAGCAGCGTCTGGGTCTAAGTTATATGCTTCGGGAACAACTACAGACTCCCTGTCTCGAGGGATTTACGGTGTGGTGCAGTGCACGAGAGATATATCGAGTATCCAATGCAAAACATGTCTCTTAAGCGCAATCAATTTTATTTTATCAAGAATTCCTGGAAGCGCAGGAGCTACGGTTTTGAGCAAAAGCTGCAATGCCCATTATGAAATGTATCCTTTCTTTAACTCGATTTTGCCTCCATCTCCATCCACGGCAAAAGGGCCAGCTATTGCACCAACGAAGCGGCACACAGAGTCGCCAGTTGTTACACCGGGGGCTTATCCGCCAGGGAAGCAGAAGAACGGGTCAAATAGAAAGAGTTCAAGCAAAATAATCATAATTTTAGGTGTGCTGGGCGGCTTGCTTCTCGTATAGGTGTGCTCTACTTTCCTCCAATTAATGGTGCGTATGGCGTTGTCGTTGGGATGATTGTGTGAGATTAATGAGATGATCGCGAGATGACTCTTTTTGGAGGTCTGGTTGCTGTGTGGGCTTCATGGGGTGATCATGCACGGTTGTGTTGTGGTCGCATTAGTTGTTTGCTTACTCACTTTCTCCGTGTCGTAACTTAAAATGACTAAGTTAAAATTATTGAATTGTTTGCCTTTCTCTTTAATTTTCAATCCCCTCTTTATCTGGTAAGTCTCTTCAAAATATTTGTTTTATGCTGGGCTATGACAACTAATTTTACTAAATCCATTTTCATGAAAGAAAAAACCATTTCCTATTTTCTTTCCGCTTTGATTTTATTCCCAATCAAAATTTAAATCGAAGTTAATTTTGTGTTTTTTTTTAAAATATTTATTTAAATAAAAGTAAAATAGTTGAAATTTAATTGTAATTCAAGACCAAATAACTTGAAATCTTATATGGATTTAGAGTATTGTTTTGATATTATTTGGATTTAGAGTATTGTTTTGATATTATTTTTATGGTTTTAAGAGTTTTCTCAGAGACATTTAATATGAGTGAAAATTTGTCTCTTTTAGACCATCTAAAAGTATGGAGTAATTTATCTTAAATAATAATAATAAATCAATGTTCATTTATTAACAACTATACATAATTATTCTCACCGCAAAATACAATATTATACACAATATAATAAATTAAAAAATATTAATATATGATCCATCCAAATGATCCATAAATGTCAAAATTAACAACATTGCATAAAAAAAAAAACAACCACACCAGAATAGACCCATGCTTTTGAGTGGAGGCATGGGTGGCCAGTTGGCCTCGCCACTTGCCAACCCAAGGTCGCTGCATAGTACCTGCATGCCTAAACACCTGGGAGTTCTGCATCATTCTGCACCAAATCAGTGCATTCCTGTAAATGAGAGCTATCATTTAAAATGTCAAGCGAGCCTGAGTTTAGAACTCGATCACTGTCCACCCCCATATTTTCCAAGAGATCTGCCACTTTATTGCCTTCCCTTTTGACATGTTTGAATGTGATTGCTTTATTGGTTAAGAGCCATTGTTCTATGATCTCTAAACGAGCTGCTAATCTCCAGCTACAGGCTACTTTGTGAGCAGGTGTTCCTTGAGGAATTTGATTAGCCATGTTGATAAGGATCTATGAGTCTCCTTCAATTACAATAGGAAAGAATCCATGATGTTGAGCTAAGCAAAGTTATTCGTGTCCCATCTTATTGAGCCAAGGAAGAGAAGGAGTGGTTTGCCTCCGTGATCCCTGAAGATGCCTCCATAACCTGCCAGGCCTGCATTGCCTTTGGAGGCTTCGTCAAAATTTAATTGTATCATTCCTTAGGGAGGAGGCTGCCATTTTCTTGGTGCTTTGGGATTTTGAGAAGAGTTGTTGGAGTTTTTGTGTGTTTGGGTATTCCGAAGATCCCAATTCTCCTAGATGTTCTGCTCTTGACGAAGGGTAGGAAAGTCATCTTCATGCCAATTTTGAAGTGCCAAGGTTTCCTGAAGATTGTTGCAGAAATTACTCCAGATGTTACTTAGAGGTGTACATTGATTCTTAAAAATGCATTTATTTCTTTCTTTCCATAATGTTTAGATGAGAAGGCCTGGAATATTTTTCCAAAGAGAGTTTAGCAACCTGCTCTTGTAAGGATCGATTGCCCAGTTACGGATGTTGTTTGCAATATCTCCTGTTACTCTGCATCCTTTTTGACATCTAAAGCTGGTTTTTTCGCATAGATTATTGGCTAAATAGCACGAGTCCATCAGATGCTATATGGTCTCTTCCTATTAGTTGCAATTGGGACATCTTGAAGGCATGTGGAGATTTTTTTTTCCTTAGATTGTCCCAAGTGAGTATCCTTTTTTGACATAGTAGCTAGAGAAACGTCGAAACCTTGGGCCGAATTTTGAGAGACCAGAATTTGTCCCAAGGAGAGTCTTTGGAACCCTGATTGCTAATCAAAAGGTTGTACACCTCCTTAGTGGTAAAAATCCCATGTGGTGTGTACCCCCGTCTCAAAATATCCTTCTTGTCTAAGAATCTAATTTTCCTATTCGTGAGTTTTGTATAAATCTCAATGTGGATTTGCTTTGTTCCTTGTCTGATAATTTGTGCCGCTTTTAGCCATTATCTATATCCCTGGTTGAGGGCTGGAATCCAGTGCTGATTGAATTTTTCTTTCTGTTGTGTGTCCCAATCATCTGTTTTTGGAGGTCTGAACAAATTGCTTAGCCTGGGCCTTTGTTTCCAAAAGTCATCCCAAAAACGAGCATTGCTGCCATCTCTGATTTCCCAGAAACTGTGTTGTTGAATCATGGCGCTATGCTGTCTGGTTGAATTCCATATTAAGGAGCCCTTTTTAGTGGACATAAGTCTAATTAAATCTTCTGGCGGTCTATTATTTGCATATTTGGCAGTCCAAAGTAGAGCCCACGGTGCGTGTGGAGCTGAGAGCCATTTCCACCATATCCTTGCTCCTATAACTACATTGCTGTGTTGAGGATCTTGGAGACCCGTACCACCATATTTTTTTGGAAGGCAAACTATCGTCCATTTGACCAATGCCCATTTATGATTTTGGCCTAAGAATCATCATAGAAAATTACGTTGTAAATATTTGATCCTCTTAAGCACCCATTTTGGTGCCACCAAAACAGAGAAAAGATATAAAGGCATCGATTGTAAAACGGCTTTAACCGGCACCAGCTGACTAGTCATATTGAGGGCTTTGTAGGTCCAAGGGGAAAGGCGGACTTCAAATTTTTTGAGGAGCAGTTGCCATGAGGCATGTTTTAGTGCAGAATCAGTCAAAGGGGTGCCTAGATACTTTGAGGGTAGAGAAGCTACAGAGAATACAAGAATGCAGGTTATAGAGGATTGAGTAATGGAGGGAGTGTGAAAAAAGAAGATTTAGGATTTTGTAGTGTTAATGCTTCCAGATGCTTCTGAATAGTCATCAAGTAGGGATTTAAACATTTATGCTTCTTGAACTGAAGGGTGCCCAAACAACATGTTGTCATCCACAAATTGTTGATAAGTGATAGCTGGGGAATCATGGACTGAAATGCCTCTAAGCTGCTGAGTTTGAAGAACAATCTTGATTATACGACCTAACCCTTTGACCATTAGCACAAAAAGAAAGGGAGAGAGGGGATCTCCTTGAAGAATGCCTCTAGAGGGGTGGAAAGGATGAGAAGGAATGCCATTTACGAATATGGAGAAAAAAGTAGAGGAGACAAGATTCATTACCCATTTGACCCATGGAGGAGAGAATCCAAAGGCTGTAAGCATTTTTTGAATGTAGATCCAACTTAACTTGTCAAAAGCTTTAGAGAGATCAATTTTGAGAAGCATACATGCTTTCTTGTTGTGCTTTAGTGAATGAATGATCTCATGGGTGAGGATGATGTCATCAATGATTTGCCGTCCTTCTATGTATCCCGATTGTTTTGTCGATATGAGCAACGTAAGCAACAATTCCAGATGGGAAACGATGACTTTGGAGATGACTTTGTAGATAACATTGCAGAGAGCTATTGGCCTGAATTTGTACGGAGCAATATAATGCTCTTCTTTAGGAATGAGCGCAATAAAGGTAGCATTTAGAGATGGAAGCAACTAATGAATAGTCCTAGATTCTTCCATAACCTGCCATACATCCACTTTGATGAGATCCCAGAACATATGAAAGAAGTTGGAGGTAAAACCATCTGGTCTAGGAGCTTTACCCTGCTTGAGCTGATTCATTGTTGATTCAACTTCCTGTAGGGTAACCAGACGAAGGAGTAATTGATTATGTTCTTCCATTATGATTTTAGGGATGTGCTAGAGAATCCGTTCTATAGTTGGTTGTCTATTGATTTGTGGTTCCTGATGAACGTTTCTAAAATGCTTGAGGAGCTCTCTTTCGATATCATTGTGTTCTTCAAGCCTTTCTCCCTGTTGATTCTGAATTTTTGTAATGTTGTTATGCATTCTTCTCTATATGGTGGTGTGGTGAAAGAATTTCGTATTCCACTCTCCCTCTTTTAGCGATCTTACTCTGGATTTTTGCTTCTAGAGGATCTCGTCTTGCTTTATTCTTTCGTCCAACTGATTCTGAAGGTTTTGTTCCTTTTCCACCAGTGCTTTTGTCCTTCCTTCATTCATTATTTTCTGCTCAAGGTCCATCATTTCTTGTGCTAGAGCTTTTTGGGCTTGAAAGATATTTCCTAAGGTCGTTTGATTCCACTACTTGATGCACATTTTGAGATATTTGAGCAGTTGTTGAAATTGATACATTTTTGTTCCTTCGGGTGGAATGAAGCTTTTCCAGACTAAGAGGACCAAATTGTTGAATTCTAGATGTGTAAGCAAAAATGCTTCAAAATGGAAGGGTCTCTATGTGGAGTTGCGAGGTCTTTGCCATTGAAGATATATGGGCCAATCGTTTGATCCTGATAGAGGCAAGATTGAGGCAGTAAAGTCTCGTCCTAAAAGAATGGCATTGTGAGATAACAAGAAATGATCCAATCGAGAGGCAATTTGTTGTGAACCTGATCTTCTATTGTTCTAGGTATGCATTGCATTGTTAAAGGGCAGATCAATGAGCTAGTTATTTATAAAATCCTTGAAGTGGCTGCTTTCAATGTCTAATTTGACTTAGCCTCCATAATTTTCCTCAAGTTTAGTAATCATATTAAAGTCACCACCTATAATCCAAAGAGGATGGACTCTGGTAGAGTTGAGCGATGCTATCGTGTTAAACAATTCCAATTTGTTCATGGCATCCTAGGGGAAATAGACATTGGTGAGATATCCATGAACATTGGTCCCTATGATATGAAAAGTAGCTTGAATGATATTATGAGTCACATGGATGTCATTAAGCGAAATAGCCTGTGTATTCCATGCTATTGCAAGTCCCCTTGAAGCTCTCGAGGCGTACACTACTACTGAATGGCTTCCTGACCAGGCTTTTGAGAGAATGGTACCAAGTGTATTACTGTTACATTTTGTTTCTTGCATAAAGAATATTTGAGGTTTCTCCCACTGTATCATGTTTTTGATCATTCTGTACTTTACAGGGTTGTTTAACCCGCTTAAATTCCATGATGTGAGCTTCATGGTTCAATATTGGGTAGCGGCCTGTAATACTTCGTTAACTTGGAATATCTTCCTGACTCCACCAACATTTCCCCAATGATGATGGTTCTTTGCAAATGTGGCTTTCTCCCTCATTTCTTGGTATCTTTGGGAAGGTTTTTCCCATCCCATTACTACCTGGTTGGATCCCTAAAGTTCATTGCTGATGTGCTCTAGAAAGGATTACCTCCAAACTTTCTAGCTGTCTATTCGGGATTTTATCAAACTCTTTCTTCCTACATGCTTCCTCAAGGCTGAATATGTTCAAATCCCCAATGTCAATACGTTTAGGCTCATCTTCCATATGTTTGGGCTCACTGCTTTCCACTACGAAGTCATTTGAATGGATTGGTTCTTGGAGAAAGATATCAATTTCCATTCCATTAGGCCTCCATTCAGATTCCTTATTAGGATTGGATGTTGGGCTTATAGTGTCATGAGGTGGCTTCAGTGCATTCCTTGAGTCTGAGGGTTGGATTACCGAAGATAGCTTGGGTATATCAGTAGTTTGGTTGGGGGGCTCAGAGTCATTCAATGCTGGGTGTGCCAAGATATCAAAGTTATTGCTGGAAAAGGGTATGGAGGAGTTGGCTGTTGGCTTTTAGAGCCTGAGCCAGGCTTTTTGTGGTGCTTTTTCCAATTATTGACTTTGGTAAATCCTTCCGAATCAGGTTTTTCTAAGGTGGCATTGGTTTTGGGGGTTGCCTTTAGGGGAAAATCATGGAAAATATGACCATGGGCATGACATTTTCTACATCTAAATGGAACATGTTCATAGTCTATAGGCTTAATCCATTCAAAATCATCATGATATAGACTTACCGAGTCCAGGAGTGCTTTCTCTAGGTGCATGTAGACACAGATGCAAGCTTAAATGGTGTATCGTCTAAGTTTCGTTTCTTCAGCTATTTTTATGAAGTCTCCCAGACCATTTCCTATGTCTTTTAGTGATTCTTCATCCCATTACTCTAATGGAAGGGAATAAATTTGGATCCAGATTGACGCCCAACTGAAATCCTCTTTGTCTAGGTTGAATCTTTCAATCCAGTCTCCCAAATACAGGCCCGTAGAGTTGAAGAAGTAGGGGCGTCTGTCTAGGACTCTGTTACGATCTTCTATGCAGTTGCAAATAGCCGTGAAGAAACCTTTTGGTTCGAGCTATAGGGTGACATGTCTTTTAGGTTTCCATTTGGCCACAATCCATCCCCGCAGGGCTTTCTCCGTCGGCGAGAAGCCGATAAATTTCCCTATGAGAGTATGGTCCTTCATAAACTAAATTTGGGTATTGATCTGGTTACCAGGTAATTCTATCTTGGGTCGCTCTATTGCAATAGGTTTGCAAGTGGTAGAGGTCGCTTTGGGGATCTGTCTATTCAGTGTAGAATCTTGCTGCTGAGTCTGAGGCATTGCCTCCATGTCCTGTGGTGATTTTTGTTTTCCTCGATCTGCTGGGTCAGTTTGCTTTGCAATGATGTCAGTCTAAGCCATTTTAGAAGCCCTTACAGTTACATTGGGAGTCTGAATCTCATTGCTACCGTTGGGGGTAGGCTCCAAGTCCCCCCCCAGAAGGGAATCCATAGCAATGGGCCTATTTGCTGAATAATGTTGTCGATAGAGGGGCTGAGTTGTTGCACTCTGGTGTTGTGCAAAGTGATTTCGTCGTTGCAGAGTTTGCCAGAAACCCTAAGCAACCATGAACCACACCCAACACTTCATTTTCTCACTGTTTACCAAAACCTGTTGTTGAAGTAAGAAAGGTAGAATTGGGAGTAAATAAATTGTTACAACATATAATAATAAAATATTTAAAGAGAAATTAAAATTTTTACTAATGATTTAAAAAAAATTATTATACCATGAATTTTTGGAGGAGGACTAGGAGGTTAAAATACATCAATCTCTTTAATGTTAATTTTTCTCATCAAGATTAATGAATTTTTAAATATTAATAATAATAAATAGGATGTTACAACGCATAATAACAAAATACTTAAAGAGAAATAAAAATGTTTATGGATGACATAAAAAATAATTATACAATGAATTTTTGGAGGAGGAGGAGGAGGAGGACAACAATATATTTAAAGTTAAGTTTTCTTATCAAGATTACTAAATTATGTACCTATTCATTATCAATCTAAGAAATTAATTGATGACTTATCAAACAAAGGCTCTCTTTCTAGTGTACTCATTCACCCTCAATCCAAGAATGCACCTATTGACCATCAATCCAATAAACTAATTTAGAATTTATCATAGGAAAGTCTCCCTCAATAATGCGCCCATTCATCATCAATTCAAGAATTTAAACTAGTCGCCCATTCTCCATCAATCCAAAACTCCATAAAATAATAAACAATATCCTTATTATTATATTAATTGTACTAATCATTTAAAAAAATATAATTTTGAACAAAGTCTTCATATATATTTCCTCAAACAACCTTACTCCTTTTGTATAACTAGATTTCCATTCTAGTAACAGCTATAACTCCAAAAGAAAATCAACGAAAAGAGTATTAGTCACTTTTCTCTGTGTAACTGATAATGACTAGGGTTCACTCAAAAAGTCGAAAGATATGTTCAACTACCAAAGTAATTTGGATATGTAGTTTTACCTTATTTTTACATTTTCATGACCATGGCTATTATTTTTGTTTTTTTAGCTAAGCTCAACCTAAATTAGGGCCATCCCTAATGTTGAATTTAAAAATGAGAGACCATAATTAAACACTTTCTAATGAGCCACTACATTTCTAGAAAATATCACAAAGAACCTTTTCAAGCAAAAATACAATTTCATAAACAAGGAGGACTAATTTCGATTCACCCACTCTTGAAAGAAAGATGCCAAAGGCCAAAATCCATTAAATCAGAAAATAAACACGGACCATGTATAATTTGTACAATCCAAGTTTGCTACAAGATCATCCACTTCAAGAGAAAGAATTTTCTCTGCCTAATCTATAACACATGTTAGCCTTGAGAGATACTTGGGGTTCTAAGGTGAGATCCCTAACTTTAACCTATAAAACAAAACTAAGCTTCACATTTTACGAATGCATCCATGCCCATCATTACTAAAATATAATTGGAGGTTGATATACATAATATAATATTTGGAGGTTTTTTTCCCCTCGGAAGAATCGTAATTTCATTAATAAAAGGAAATTACATTTTGTAGATGCATAAATGCATATTCATATCATATCAACGACATGACTATCATCATCAATAGTGATCAAAAAATTGTTTCCTTGATCCACACAGGGAGGCAACAATATATATAAAACTGTAGAAACTACAATATATAAAAACTGAGAAGTCCTTCATGCGATAAATATATACACAAAATAATAATGTTCATATGCCAATAGAAAATTATGCAATTATATCCATAAATGACTGGTGGTAGCATTGATAGTGATCTCCATCGCGCAGTTCCCGAATCATCAAGATGCCCGGCTCCCCGATTGCAGCTTCTTTGGATAGGCTGTTAGCAACCCCGTTCCTCTCCCTGAAAATGTGTTTACATGTAAAGGACTCAAACGATGTAATCAATCTCAGAGTTTCATCCAGAATATGACTCAAAGAAAAATTAGAGTATCGAGATGTTCTATTCAGCCAGTCACAAATGATTTTGGAGTCCCCAAATAATTGTATGTCTCTACAATTTTTCTCCAAAGCAAATTGTATGAGGTGTTTTGTAGCTAGTATTTTTGAAAAATTATTAGTGCCTCTTCTAAAACCCATGAGCATGCTGTAAGAATGATGATAGTTGATATGTAGAATAGCTCCCCCACCGCACCCAGTCTCTTGTGTGGCCTCGTCGAAATAAGCCCATGGCTTGCTATGATCAATATGTTCAGGTATAATATTCCTAGGCCTCTATGGGGGTGGGTCATCTGGGATGAGGGTGTAGTCGGCCAAAACCTTGACAGTAGTAATAGACTAGTGAAGTGGTGAATTCTAGAAGATTAAGTGATTTCGGGCGATCAAAATAGCCTAGCATATCAGAAAGGGTAGATTGCATTTCTTAGGAGTAGAAGCGGAGGTATACCAGGTCTGCCAAGCCTTAATAGTAGTTATGCCAGCCCATATACTTGATGGAGCAACAACAAGAATAATAATATCCAACAATTTTTGGGCTTCTATGCAGTCAAGGAATACATGTTGAATGGATTCATTATCACTTGTACACAGGTAACACCAGTGAGAGCCATAATGTGCTTGCTTGAGGAGGCTATTGCCTATAGATATTTTGTTCCACAAGACTATCCACATTAGCATCCAAGCTCTGGGGGGCGGCGGGGGGGGGGCGGGGGGGGCGCTTAAGCTTCCAGAGATGCCTCCACCAATCTATAATGGTCTAAGGTCTTCTAGCTTCTATCAGGGCCAAGTAACCATCTTTGGGAGAGTATCTCCTAGATTTAGACAAGGCCCAAATTACCTCGTCATCACCTTCATTGACGTGAATGTGAGCATCCGTAAGTGCCTGAGTATAATCCTCCCATAGTTGTACCCATTGAGGAGGGATATGTAGATGAAGTGTAGTTTTCCAGGCCTGTTGTAGGAAAGTGGTATTATCATCATCTGCAATATGAGATCTATGAGTAGAATTGTGATTTTGAAGGTGATGGATGAGCTCATTAGGTAGTCTATGCATGTTCCTGCAGCCAATCCACGGATCAATACCAATGCGCACTTTATTTCCTGAGTGGATTCTCCAAGTAATACTCACTCTGATAAGATTCAATGTCTTAATAACCACCTTCTAGATAATATAAATCCCAGATGTACATCTGTGTGGTCACCTAATCCAGTCCATAATGTGCATCGGGGAGATGTATTTGTTGGGTCACATTTATGTTTTTCCAAACTTTATTAATTCTTAGCATTTTTAAGTGAATTTGTGGTTACAAATTAGAGAATAATGTGCATATGCTTATACCTAACAAGTGGGATGAGATTGTTGACATGTGTAGGTCAAAAGGAAGCTTCTAGAAGACCTTTATGTGGCATCCTAAGGCCAAATTCTAATTTGAGTGGAGAGGATCATGGGATCATGAGGATGTGTGTCACATTTCCTATTTGTATTGAAACTCTAAGAAGACATGTGTCTTATCATTTCCTATTTTGATTATAACTCTAGAGGTATAAGGAGAGATTCATGGACTGTCATTAATGAGATGACTTATCATCCTTTTATAAATAGGAGATCTCTCTCCTTTATTTAAAAGCTTGGTAAACTTTGTTAGCTCAACTTGTTTTACTTTGTAATTTTGAAGAATTTGAATAAAGCTTTGAAGTTCCCAACATGGAAGGAGATGTGAAGTAGGAGATGTCATGGAGAATATTAGAATGTAAGGTAGAGTAGATTCTATTTTGTAGTTTTTCTTTGATTTCATTCAAGTATGTAATTTTATTATTTTCAAGTTTAATAGTTTAGATTTTACATTCATGCAAGTTTAATTCATGCAAGTGTGTTTAATCGGTTGATTGTAGATTTATCTAACTGTGTAATCTGTGCTTAGCAAAATATTCCAAGAAAGTAGTCCTCCTATTTTCCAATTGGTTCTTGGAGCATTAGAGCACACAGTAGATTTGATGTTAGTTTAATAACTCATGTTATAAGTGAATATCTCCAAAAGGCCTTTCAGTTGATGGTTCATCTTAAAACTATGTGGTGAAGTATTTCATTTATGAATGAGTCTTTCTCTGCATTTTTATGTTTATTTTTTCTTAGAATAATGAAGTATGGAGTCCCTCAAAATGCTATCACAAGGAGGTAGTTCTCCAAAAATTGTGTAGAAGAGTGATAAAACACTTCATTTAGCTATTATAGTAGATTAGTTGCAATTTCACTTTCAATCTTAGTCTTTCATTTAAATTTCATTTTCAGTTTTAGAACAATGAAGTATTGAATTCCTCAAAATGCTATCACAAGGTTGTCGTTCTCCCAAAATTGTGTAGCAGAGTGACAAAACACTTCATTTAGTTACATGTTTTGTATTTTCTTTCCATTTTAAATAACATTATCATTTTTTCTTTTATTTCATAGACATTTTTCCGGCATAGATTAGTCTAACTATTCAAAGTTTTGATTTGCTTTTATCTAATGTTCATTTCCTTTTCTTCCTTCTTTAGAAATTAGATTTTAAGATTAAATGTCATTAGATTTAGTTGTCCATTAACATTTAGATATTTTCATCTAGAAGCATAACTTTTCTTTCTTAGATTAATTTCCTTAAGCATAAGAAACAAAACCCCCAAAAACAACATAAACTATAAAAACAACGAAGTAAGAAAAAGGTTAACTAAGCTCATATAGTGCACCACACCTCATCAGTTTATGATACCCGGATTGATAATGTATGTAGAGTAATTTAGGACACTAAATTGACTAGACAATATTTTGCAACGATAACCTTTGACCAGAGACTGACAACTAATACAAGGTGCCAAACAAGTTTAGTAGCCAGAGTAGATGAGAAGACCTCGAGTTTTTCTAAGCCCCATCCCCCCCACTTCTTTGTTAAATTAAGGGTATCCCAATTGACCCAAGAAAAAGTATTTCCTTCCAAGCTACCCTTCCAGAGAAATCTGCAGCAGAGGGATTGTATCCTAGTGAGGATACCCTTGGGAATCCATGCCAGAGACATCCAATAAATAGGTGTGGCTTCTAAGACACTCTTGATGAGGGTGAGTCGACCAACACAAGATAGATATTTGAGGTACCAGATATTGAGTCCTTTTTCCATCTTTGAGATGAGCCAAGTCCACTTGGTGATCTTGTAGCCCAAAGGCTTTAACTTATACCCCAGATATTTCAGACCTTTTACGTAGCTTAATTGAGTAAATGGGAAGAATTGAAGTGAAAAAAGGATCTCATGTGGTGTGCATTCTGCTGTTGTCAACGTAGATTTTGTATCATTTATCAACATACCAGTAGCCATTTGAAATAGGGAGAAAGAGTCTTTGATGATGGTAAGATCACCAATGCTGCCATTGAGAAATATCAGTACATCATCCATAAAAGGTAGATGTGTTAGCATACAACCGTCTGATATCTTTATGCCCTATAATCTGCCTCTTCTATGTTCATCCTTTATGAGTCTACTGAGGCCCTCCATGACAAGAAGGAAGAGTAATGGTGACAGTGGGCATCCCTACCGCAAACCTCTTTTAGAGAAGAAAAAGGGGGATGCACTTCCATTAACCAGAATGCTGAAGGGAATGTTAGTTATACAGCTCATAATCCATTTGGTGAATCTGAATGGAAACCCCAAATGGGTTAAAAGCATTCTAATGTATAACCAATTAACTCTGTCAAAAGCCTTGGATAAATCAACTTTCAGAATCATACCTTTGCATCTCCTGATATGTAGAGTATGTAATACTTCCTGTGCAGTGCCCACTGCCTCATGAATCTGTCGATCTTGTAGGAAGGTGAATTGTTCTAGTGAGATGTGGTTGGATAGAATGGGCCGCATCTGGTTGGCAATGATATTTCCAATAATCTTGTAAATTCCATTGTAGAGTGAGATAAGGCAATATTATTCATAGGAGACGGGGTTATCAGTCTTCGGGATGAGCATTATGAAGGTAGGAGTGATGGATGATTCTATATTTCTGCTAATTCTGGTATCCTCAACAAATTTTAGCAGATCTTAACCTATGATATCAAAAAAAGCCAAGTAGAACTCAATTGACCATCCATCAGGTCCTGGGCTTTTGTCTTTTATAAACAACTTCAGGGTGGCCTCCAACTCTTCCAGAGTAACTGCTTTGGTTAGGTCCCCTTCCTCCTCTTGATCTACAAACCTTGGAAAAATTTGAGCCACTCTAATGATGTCTGCTAGATTTGCTTCCCGTGGGGCATTGTAAATTCGTTTGAAATTAGAGGTTGCCAACTTAGCCAGCTGTTGAAATGTGTTAACAACTTGTCCTTGTTTGTTCTGAAGCTATCAAATAGCATTAATCGCCTTCCTTCCATTGGCGAACTTATGATAGATTTGGTATTTGCATCCACATCTTTCATCCATATTGCCTTACTTCTTAATCGCTAGACTTCTTCACCATCCTTAAGGATTTTCCCTCTAGCAGAGTATAGGGATTTGATCTTCTCCTTGTGTTCAATAGAAGTGAATAATCCTCCTTGATCATTTTCAAAGACAGATAATTCAAATTCTATCTATCGCAGGGAGTGTTCATCCACGGTCCTTTTATTGTGAGCCCATTATTTGGACATTTTATTCAACTGTGTAAGATTTTGAATAAAACCATTTGTAATATTACCCCCAGCCCAAGAGGGTCTGCTTTCCAGTATTTAGAGACCATGCTGATATAAGAGTCTTCCCTGAGCCAAACAGAGCATAATTTAAAAGGTCCCTTGGGCTTTGTTCTACCCCCTTGAATATCCATATAGATGGGAAGATGATTAGAGATCCCCCTAGATCCAACCCATTGTCTGATGTGAAAACCTAGATCAAGTACCTTCTGTTTGACCAAGAAGCGATCAAGGCTATGAGCTAGACCATGTTCCCCTGTCCTATTATTCCTCCAAGTCACTTGTAATTTAGCTGAAGGGATATAAATCAACTGATGTGAATCCAGTATGGATGAGAAATAATCAAATAGAGAGTCCCTCTGTGCTCTATGTCCCAAGACTCAGAAATCAGGTCTGTTTTGACAAGGTCCATATAGATTGAAAATTTGGAAGTTCATTCCCAGGTCCGCTGAATGAAAGTCAGCACCAATATGGCTAGCCCCTCCCCAACAATTGAGTAGCTTAATAGAATGGGAGTTGTATCCCAAGGCAATACCCTGAGATCTTCCATGTGCATCCAATCCAATAAATAACCACCCAGGAAACATATTTTGAATGGTATGGGAAATGACAATAGCAGGACCAAGAGTCTCCTATAGAAAGATTATATCATGCGAGTCGGTTGTAATTAACCAACAGAGTGCTAGTTGTTGGTGAAGCCTAGCAAGCCCCTGGCAATTGAAGGATATGATCTTCATGGAGGGGGCTCAGAGGGGATTTCTCTGGCTCTAAGTACCCCAGGTATAGTGGATTGTTTACCCAAAGAAATCTCATCTTCTGCCACAGATTGAGCAATAGTGAGAAAGGAGTGTCTTCCCCTATGGAGCTTATGCAGAGGGAGGGAGGGAATGATATCAAGCCCAACATGGTCCGAAACCTGTCTTTTGGATTTTGAGTGTGTCAGATAGCCAGTTACAGGGGGTGCCTAAAAGAATGTAGAAGATGGAGGAAAAGGGGAAATCAAAGGGGAGGAAGGAGTGGGGGTAAAAACGGGTGTGGATGCAACATGGAAAAATATCGAGGAAGAGGTAGCAGAAAATAGAGGCCGGACCCAAACCAAATGTTACACTAGATTATATACTAGAAAATAAACCAGATGTGATGATATCAAGAAAAGATGTGCAACAAGGAGAGGATAAAGTGAAGGGTAAGCTCTTACCCGGAGAATGCGAGTCACCAGAGGTTGCCCGAGTTCGTGCTAGCAGCGGGGGAGGAGGCCAATGGGGAGGTCTGCCATGCTTCTTCAAAGTGGTCGTTGGTGGGTCTATAACCTTGTCTGTCGAGGTCATCTGAATCTCGACCATCCCTTCTATAGGCTCCGAATTTTTAGGCTGCTCCTCCTAAATTGGGGACTCCTGTGCCACTGGTTCCCGAATTGGGGTCTTTTTGAAGCCCTTGCCGTTGAGTGGACAATCTTTATACAAGTGACCCACCTTGTGACATCATCTGCATCTAAAAGGGACACCCTTGTAATCCAGTATCTGCCTCCTTGCTGTATTCCCTCGCTAAATGTTAATGTGCTCCAGAAGGCCATCGAAGAGATCTAGGTGAACCAGAATCCTGGCAAAAGTCATGCACCTCGTACTATGAAAAGAGTCATCATATGTGAGGTAGGTGCCAATGGCATTTCCAATACACTTGAAATCATCCTCCATTCAGAAACGTAGAGGTAGCCCTGGAAGGCGTACCCATATGGGTCCAGCATCGACCCTCTCTTATTCTGGGTCAAACATAGGCATCCATCTTCTGAGCAAAACTGGTGCTTGATCAATGTGGTAGATTGTAGAAAGTACCTAGTTGGTGTGTGCAAGACAGCTGAATCGAAGAGCAAACCAACCTTTAACAAATGTTTTAACCTTTGGGGGATCTTTTAGGTGATGACCCCAAACCTCTGAGGTCCATTGTCGAAGCTTTTCCACACTAAAATGTCTGCTGTGAACTTGACCAACAAGCACTTTCTCTGCGGTATCCATGGAGTCCAGTAATTGAGCTCCTCGGTGAGTTTTAGGAATACCTCATAGTTCCAGAGCTTCAAGCACCACTTCTTCTTAGAAACCCTGAAAAATTTAGTAGCAAAAGTCTCTGGTGCCGCGGCAGGATATGCAGTCAATGATGAAGGGAAAGCCCTAGGTCCCACAATAGTCATCGATGGAATGGAAGCAAAAATACCTGGGATGGGACCAATTCCCGTGAAATTTCCCAGAGGGGGAGCCTTGGTGTTCAGGGGAGTAGATGAGATAGGTTCCTCTGTAGTAGAGACCAAACAGTGGTTGGCCAAGGGTATACAGGAGGTGAACAAAGGAGGGTTTGATACCGGAACCACTTCAAGGGTTTTTCCACTAGGGTTTGTCAAAGGATCCACAAAAGCCAAAGTACGTGGAGAGAGTGGCTGGGAGATGAAGTACGGATGCGATGGGGTGTCCTCGAGTAGCATCACAGAAGGTATGCAGGAGCAGGAGATGGGCGAAAGAGCATCAACTTCATTGGAGAGCTCGCTTTCGAAGGTAAAGTAACCCACTGCTGTGGTCCTAGGGTGTGTCCAGATGGGCACATCCTTCAAAGGATCCGTGGAATAATTAGCCATCTCATCCATAAATATCGAGGCCGCCCACTGACAACTGCCTTCAGGTTGATGCTAATAGGAATGGAGGTAGTCGGTGATGTGAGGGAGGGTTGAAGGAAAAACAAACTGCCAAAAGCTAATGAGCCAGTGGAGAGCCCGTTTCCGGTTAAGGGTAGTGGAGAAACTGGGGGGGAACAACGTCAGAGCTGTTACAGGGCTGGACGATGTCGTACCTCAGAAACAGAGGGCTGCAGATGATCTCTGCAGAGAAACCCTAACCTCGTCAACATCATTCCCTCGCACATAATATTTGGAGGTTGATTAACAGAATGCACATATTGTTAAAGAAAAGAAAAGTGTTTTATTTTACTATGGAATTTTAAAGATAAGGTTAGAGAATAGTGTTTTGTTTTAAGGATAGTCATTTTAAAGACTAATGAATTATGTTATAAAAATTATTTATAGCTAATATTATTTAAAGAAAATTTATTTATATCAAAGATGGTTTAAAGTGTATCTATTCGTTATTAATCTAAGAAATTAATTGTTGACTTATCAAATAAAAATTTCCTCAATAATATATCGATTCATAATCAATTTAATAATTTAAAATAGTCACCCATTCACCATCAACCAAAATTGCATAAAATAATAAACAATATCTTTATTATTATATTAATTGTATTAATCATTTAAAACAATATAATTTTCAATATATTAAAAAAAATAGAAGATAATTCAATATTTTTTTTCCAAAATCATCAAATAAAAGAATAAAAGTGGACAATGAGATAAAATTAATAAAAATTGTGTATTTTATTACCCATCCTTATAATTTCTCCTAAACAAATTAGATTTTAGATAAATAGTAATGGATTTTTCTCACTTCTCATCTTTTTTAACTTCTTAATTTATCCATAAGTGTATATATATGAACTTTACATGGAAGAATGATTCTCAAGGGAATATGCTCATCATGTGCTTCTTAATGTCTATCAATGTTTGTAGTGTATTACAAAGTTTGTTAGGTTGCATTGACTTTTAACAAATTTAAAAAATTATATTTCCCAGTGCGTCCCCACCCACCAACTTCCTAGGGATTTGAGATTATTTTGATTCTAATAAGTTCCTCCATGTTGATATTATTCAAATTCTAATAAGTTCCTCCTTATTATTTATAACATTCTTTTATATATAAACAAATTTCATTTAGCAAAATAGCCCATTCCTTTTAATAAATTAAAAAAATTAGATTCGTGCCATGTGGCTCCCCACCCACTAATTTCCTATGGATTTGAGATTAATCCAATTCTAATAAGTTACTCCATGCTGAGATTATTCCAATTCTAATAAGTTCCTCCATGTTGAGATTATTCCAATTCCAATAAGTTCCTCAATATTATTTATAACATTCATTTATATATAAGAAAATTTTATTTAGAAAAAATGGTCCATTACTTTTAATAAATTTAAAAACTTAGATTCATGCCACATGGCTCCCACCCACCAATTTCGTAGGGATTTGAGATTATTCCAATTATAATAAGTTCCTCCATGTTGATATTATTCCAATTCTAATAAGTTCGTCATT
>APFE031247720.1:57908-74903 GCA_000404065.3 Pinus taeda | reverse complement strand
GATGTAGGCTTTTCTGGGTCACTGTCTCCTTCTCCGACACACACTCCTTTCCACAGCTCATTGAAAATGAGGGTGTTTTGTACCATCCGAGACCAGTCAGGATAGTTCTCCTTGCTAGTGAGAACTATTCCTATCATAGAGATGATTGAATGCATTTTGTTACTGCTGCTGATATACTTCTGATGAGAAAAATACTCTTAAAAAAATACTTTGCTGCTTTAAAAAAATGATTTTGATATGGAGAATTACTGTGTATATCTCTGCTTTAAAAAATGGGTATGGAGAAAAAAATCATTTAAAACCCTGCTTTATATCACCATATATATCTCAGCTCATGTCATTTAAAATTCTACTATCTCCATATATATCTTAGCTCATATATATCAAAAAAATTTAAAATTCTGCTATCTCCATATATTTCTGCAAAAGAGCATTTCACTGTAATATATAACCCCAATATTCAAAGTTCTGCTACTGGAAAAGAGCGCTTCACCAATATTGAAAGTTCTGCTATATGTATCACAAGACTTCATACAGTGGTCATGAATGCAAATAAAATGAAATCAATCTTCTTAACCAATACAATCACTGTATTATGCATTTTACAAATGGGCGTCTTTCTTCAGCAATCTTCAGACCATCGATTTCAAAAAACTGTTTTATACCATGTCAGGCCAGGGTAACTCCAGGGTTAATGAGCGAGAGAAAACTGTTTTCATCACAATCGATTTAAAAAAAAAAAAAAAACATGTTTACATCACCATCGATTTTATTTTAATTAAAACACTGTTTTATATCACCAACGACCAGCACCCTCCAGCACAATGGCAATTCCAGACTCGGCAAACGCACCAGGCACAATGGCAATTCCAGACTCGGCAAACGCACCAGCACAATGGCAATTCCAGACAGTGGAACAATCCACGCTCACCGCACCTGCACCGTTGGATAACTCCAGAACCGGCAAACGCACCAGCACCAGCACCGTTTGCAATCGGACAGTGGAACAATCGGTGGTTGAACGCGGTGCTCCACAGCAAGCACGTAGGAAAGGCGAGGATTCAAGGATAAAAAAAAATCAAGGCGGTGCTCCACAGCCAGCACGCAGGAAAGGCGAGGATTCAAGGATAAAACATCTATATGTTTTATAAGACTGAGACTGATAAACCATCGAAAACGCTACAAGTTTGAAATCCGAGAAGTTCAGGCGGAAAAAAAACAGTCATACGTTACCATGAAGGGCAGGCGTTTTAATGAAGGCAGCGGCCAGGCGTTTTAATGAAGGCAGCGGCAGTCTTCAGGCAGCGGCAGGCTCCAGGTATTCCAGGAATGTCAGAGACAACAGCTCTCAGGCAGGAGTTACTACTATTATTGGGACCTGTGCTCTGATACCATGTCAGGCCAGGGTAACTCCAGGGTTAATGAGCGAGAGAAAACTGATATGTTTATTCATTAGGTAATCTACATATATATATACAAATAAAACGGATCAGTTCATCTTCTGGATGACTGTTCGGTTCACCCATCCGTTTCGGATTAGGTGTCAACAATTACAATTTGAAAATAATAATTAATTAATGAAACACTCTTGATAAATCTGGACTTAAAATGAATCTAGGCTATTATATTTTAATATAGATAATTTGCATAATATTTTATAAGGAAAAAAGAAGTATGTTACAACTTGAAAATAAATATTAATTAATGAACAATACACGATTCACAACTTACAAGGTGAATCTATTATTTTTATTAGGCGAATCTTCTTTTTATTTATTTATTTATTGAATAGTGTAGGTTATAAGGTGAAATTATTATTTTTATTTTGTCTTTCTTTAAATTAATATTTTTATTTAAATAAAATAATATTAATATTAATTTTCAAAAGTGAAAATATAGATTGGTGTTATTTTTTTTTTGGTTATGCTTTGCAAAGTCTAATGTTTCTTTTGCATAGTCACCTATGCTAGGCTTCACGAGAGGGCGCTTTGACTCCTCCTTTAGCCAAATTGTTTCGGGAGCTCATAATTAGTTTGGATCTATGGTATTCCTCGTCATTTTCCTCATATTTCACATCCTTTTCATAGAGCAGTTGGACGAAAAGGGGTTTTTAGGTTTGCAACAAACCCTCTATTGGGTGCATTGTGGCAAGCTAGGAACACAACACGTTGCTTGCCAAAAGCAATGTAAAATCCAAGCTACGAAGAAATCTAGTAAGATTAGATAATATATCCAATATTTGCAAGAGATGTTGTAATGTCTTGTCGTGTCCTTTCTTGTTAAATATTTTGACTCAATCAAATTACATAAAAATAAAAATAACATAAATAAATAATAAAATTAATAATTAAACTAGTCTAGATCCATCTTAACTCTGGATCTACCAAAGCACCGAGAAGGATCAAATCTCTTGAGGTGCAAACCTTTTAGAGTGAAAAGAGATTTGATCCCTCTCGACACTTGGTAGATCCAAAGTCAAGATGGATCAGGTTGGTGTATATATAAAATGTATTATGTATACTGATATTATATATGTAATGTAATATATTACATAATATATACAATATACATATACATATACATACATACATTACATCAATACATCATACATACATACATACATACATACAACAACACATAATATATATAATATATAATAATATATATATATATATATATATGGCACGATGTTGAGCATCTGTCCTATCATAATGAATAAATATTGGACTCGTTCAAATCACATAAAATAAAAATAAGATAATAAAAAAATAAAAATAAAAAATAGCTGAGGTGCATACATCTTTAGGTGAAAAGAGATTTGGTCCTCTCAAACCTGGAGATCCAAAAGTAAGAATGAATCTAAGCGGTTATATTTTAATAAAGATAAATTTATAATATTTTAATAAAGGGAAAATAAATTTATATAGAATGACAGTAATGATTTGATTAATTAAGCAATACATGATTCACAACTTATGCAGGTGAAAATACTATTTTCATTTTTATTTAAAATTCAAAAGTGTACGGTTATAAGGTGAAAATATATTTTATTTTTTCAAATTATTATTTTTATTAATAAATAAAAATTATATTGATTTTCAAAATTGAAAATATAGATTAGCGTAGGTGATAATTACATCTCTTATAGGAATTTCTACCGAGGGCGAGAAGGAGCGGAAAAACTAGGGTTCGACACAGGAGGCGACGGAAACAAGCTGGTAACCATGGAGGGGCAAGGAGGAGGGAGCTCCACTCCCTCCTACAATAATGTGGTTTCAAATAGAGGCAGAGCAGTGAATAGAAACAAGCCTCAAAACTCCTCAGAGAACAAGACAAAAATTTCTGACACCCAGAAGGCAGAAGGCAACAAACCCCATGAAAAGGAAGGGACCCACAAGGAGGTCCGACAGGAGGAGAAAGTAGAAGACAACGATCAGGGATCTAAGAATAGAGCTAAGATGAGGCCCTGCAAACCAAAGTCTAACATTAAACCGTGGGTAATCCTAAATGATCCAGCTCTGCAAGAGCACAAAGATCATATGACAACCTATGCGATCATATGCAAGTTTATGGCCATCTGGCCGATGGAGAAAACCCTCTACACTTGGATAAAAAACACCTGGAAACCAAAAGGAGAGTTAAATAGACATCTTGGATCCAAGGGGTTTTTTACTGTGATATTCATGAACCTGGAGGACAAGGACAAAATTTTTGAAGGAGGACCATACTTCTATGTGGCTGCTGGACTCTATATGTGACCTTGGACAATGAACTTTGTTCTGGAGCAAGAAACGTTCACATTGGTCCTGGTATGGGTTAGACTATACTCTTACCTTTAGATTATTGGATGCCAGAATCTTTAAAAGCTATAGGTAACAAATTAGGTCATTTCATAAAGATATAAGAGGCGACTCTACGAGGAAAATATACCTCCTTTTCTCGCATATGTGTAGAGATGGAATTATCAGGAGCACTTCCAGATGAAGTCATCCTAGAAGTTTATGATGAGGAATGGGTTCAGGCAGTTGACTATGAACACATACCATTAAGATGCCACAAATTTCATGAACATGGACACCTATTCAGAGACTGCCCACTTAATAAAAGGGAGGAACACTAGAAAACCAACAAAGGGAAAGACCCTATAGGTTTTACTAAAGTGGGAGGAAAAGGGAAAGGAGGGGGAAAAGACCTAAAAGAAACCTAGTGAAAGCAAAGCACTAAATCACAACAGTTTTCAAATTTTAGAAGAAGTAGAAGAGGAAGGAATACAAAAGAAACCAGAGGACCAACAAAGCGGGAAAGGAAAAGAGACTAGCATGGAGATCACATAGGAACATAATGAACATAAAATAGACCCACTGAGTACCATGGAACTAGAAAGGGACCATGATATGACCCTAATTGAAAGTGGTACGGAGGACCAAGACTTGCAGGAGATCCTTGAGAGGGAAAACCTTGAACTAGAAAAGTTTCTAGAACAAGGAAGCAACAAAGGAATTAACTCTCTACCACAGGAGGAAGTTGATAGGGTGCAACAACTATTCCTCAACAAGTCACATCAAAAAGATCTAGGAGTCAAAAGAGGCCATGATAAATAAGAAAATAGAGGGGTTAAATAAATGGGATTAATATTAGGAAAATTTGCCAAAAACCCAAGTAATAAAAGACGAAGGAAGAGACAGAAAGAACCGTTGTTAGAATGTGGAGAACTCATGATTGACTTAGGCAAGATGAAAGATATCTATAGTTACTCCTTTACAAACCCCCTAATGAAGCTCACAACCTAGAACATTAGAGTACTACGGAGTAGAAGAAAACAATGAAATCTAAGTAACCGAATCAAAGAAGAAAAACCAGACATGGTGTTCATACAGGAAACCAAATGCTCAGTAGAGAAGATCAGAGAAAAGCATAGCAAATGGTTAAGTAAGTATGAGTATCTTGAAGTCAAAGTAACTAAATTAGTTGGTGGAATTCTCACTTTATGGAATCCTCAGAAATTTGGTATACTTGATGCGGAGGCGTCCATGCATCACCTTTCTTTGATTATTCAACCTATGGGGGACAAGGAGTTTTACATGACCACCATTGTCTATGGCCCTCAACTACTGGAAGATAAAATTAGCCTCCTCACCTCTCTGGAGGAAATGAAAAAAGAACACCCAATAATACCATGGATTCTGGGGGGAGACTTCAATATGATTAAATCTCTCATGGAAAAAAAAAGGGGGAACTAGAACACTTGGTAGAGACTCAATTGCCTTCCAAAACTTCCTCACCAATATGAGACTGGTGGATATGGACACAAGAAATGGAATTTTCACATGGAACAACAAAAGAAGGGGTACTACCCAAGTAGCCTCAAGATTAGACAGATTCATAATCTCAGAAGAACTTCTGCTCACTGGACAAAGCCTGACAAGGTTTATCCTCCCTTTTGGAGGCTCAGACCAGTAGCCCATCCAATTGGAAGCTTCCTTAACTACATTGAGAAATAGATCCTTCAAGTTTGAGAATGTCTAGCTCACTCACTTTGATTTCCTCACAAACATTGAGAAGTGGTGGAAAGAAGAGTTACACTCCCAAGGCAAAAATATGTTCCTTCTACATCTTAGGCTCAAACACATCAAGAGAAAACTCAAAGAATGGAATAAAAATGAGTTTGGAAATATCTTCAAAGCTAAAGGAGAAGTGGGAAAGAAATTACAGGAAATCAACCAAATTCTAATCACTGAAGGCTTCATAGAGGAAAGAAAAGAGCTAGCAAACTCACTTCAACAAGAATGGGACAACAAATGTCTCCAAGAGGAAATCTTCTGGAGACAGAAATCCAGAGTACAATGGATTAAGGAAGGGGAGAGAAACACCAAATTATTTCACAAATCCACCATAGCACACATGACTAACAATACGATTTCGAAACTCACAGATCCTCATCGAACAGAGAAAAATACTCATGAGGAAATGGAAGATGTATTGGTCCAACGTTTTCAAATCATTGCTGAGGAAACCATAGCAGACAGATCCCAATTCATGAAAAGATTTACTCAGCACATTCTTAAGTTGGTTTCCAGGGAAGACAATCATAATCTCAACAGGCCAGTAATGGAGGAAGAGGTTAATGAAGTTATCAAAGAAATGCATAATGGAAAAGCTCTAGGCCCAGATGGTTTCAATGTGGACTTCTTCAAAATATGCTGGAAGATTGTCAAACAAGACATTCTGGAGGTAGTGGAGGACTCGAGAAACTCTAAATCAGTTTTTAGGGCGCTTAATGAATCCTTCATTGCCTTAATCCCTAAACAGGAAAAATCCACCTCTCCTGACAGATTTAGATCCATATCATTATGTAATGTGGTGTGCAAAATCATTTCCAAAGTCATTGCCAATAGACTCAAACCCTTCCTCCCAACTCTGGTGTTAGAGGAGTAAACGAGTTATGTGGAATGGAGGCAAATTCTCAATAACATCATTCAAGCTCATGAAGTGGTACATTCCCTCAAAACCAATAATCAAGCAAGAATGATAATACATCTGGACATATCGAAATATTATGATAAACTAAGTTGGGCTTACATAAGGGATGTTCTCAAAGCATATGGCTTTGACCACAATTGGATAAGGTGGGTCATGGCTCTTGTTACCATTGCCAGTTGTTCAATTCTTCTCAATGTCTCTCCATCCAAAACCTTCAAGCCTACGAGAGGTCTCAGACAAGGAGATCCTCTCTCCCCATACCTCTCCATTCTCAGGATGGAAGGGCTGGGAAAAGCGATCATTGCTGCCAAGGAGGAAGGAAGAATACAGGGACTGAGACTCACACAGAACGAAGACACTGTGACACATCAACAATTTGTGGATGATACCATGCTGTATGGCATACCAACAGTCAAGGAAGCCAAAGCATTCAAGCAACTTCTGTATGAGTTTGCAATGGTAGCTGGTACTGAGGTAAACCTCACGAAATCAAATATCTTCTTTTTCAATACTGATATTTCTATTCAAAGAAATCTCTCCAGAATTCTAGGCTTTCAAAGAGATTCACTACCCTCAAAGTATCTAGGGATTCCCCTCACCGACAAACCACTAAACAAGGACATCTGGGAGTCTGTAACAAATAAATTGAAATAAAAGGTCAACAAGTGGACAAGCAGAGCCTTGAACCTAGCAAGAAGGCTGGTCCTCACTAAGGCGATACTCCAAGCTATCCCAATCTACATGCTATCAACACTCCCGACACCAAAAGGAGTCATTCAGCAAATTAGAAATATTCAAAGAGACTTTCTCTGGGGAAAAGGGGAAGAGAAAAAGAAATGGGCTCTGGTAGCTTGGGACAAGATCTGCAAACCCAAATCCCATAGTGGTTTGGGTCTACATGACCCAGCTATTCTAAACAAAGTTCTGGGAGCAAAACTGTGGTGGAGATGGCTAAAGGAAATACACAAACCCTGGGCAAAACTATAGAAACAAAAATATGAAATGAACTGGCAAGAAATAGACCTCATAAGAATGATAGGACATAAAAGGTTCCCATATTTGGAACAAGGCCTGGGAGAACAGAGCTTTAGTACAAAAACATAGTTTCTGGGAGATCAGAAATGGAAATCTTGCCTGGTTCTAGGAGGACAACTAGAAGCAGGAAGGTAACCTTAGCAGAGAGGAATTAGCAAGCATCCAACTGATATCATTAAAAAAAGATTAAAGAAAGTAAGTGACTATTGAGATTAGTCAAGGGACATGGCAATTGGAGAATTTGGAAGCTACCAAACTGCAATGAGCTGACCCCACTGAAAACTCAAGCTAAAGCTCTAGAAGTTATTATGGAAAAGAGACAAATTTTGACGTTAACTTCAGATGACCTATTAAGATGGGGCAGAAATAATGAGGGTGTTTTCAACCTTAAAGAAGCCAAAAGAATAGCCACAGGTCTTAACTTTCCAAACACTGACAAGACATGGAAATACCTATGGAATAATTGACATTGGATGAAGATCAAACTGTTCAGGTGGTTGGTTCAACAAGACAAGATTTTAACTTGGGAGAATCTCAAAAAGAGAGGTTTTTCTGGCCCCTCAAGATGTCACCTATGCGGCCAGCAGGAAGAAATCACAAATCATCTTCTCAACCTCTGCTCCTTCACCTCAACCTTATGGAACTAGGTAGCAGATGTCTTCAAGCAGACAGACAGGAATGAAAATAATATCGCTGTTACGTTGAAAAATTGGAGAAGAGATTTCTCAGACAATGAGACAATAAACAAAACCTGGGCTCTAATTCTAGGGTTATTGATATGGAATGTATGGAAAGAGCGCAACAACAAGATCTTCAAAGACAAAAATGGTCCAGTTAGAAGCATCATAGCGCTAATCCTAAAACATCTCAAGGAGACGGTCAACACCCTTGGTGGATTTTCTACAGGAAATCACACGGGCCACAGAGAGGCTCGTATTTTGGAAAGGTTGGAACTTCAGACACATATCCCTCAGAGTCTAAATCATACCACAAAGCATAATTTAGAGGGAAAGGCTTTCTGGCAACCCCCTTCACATGGTTTTTAAAAATTCAATATAGATGGAGCCTCAAAAGGTAAACCTAGAGACGCTGGTTATGGAGGAGTCATAAGAGATGAGGAGGGCAACATAAAATTCATCTTTCACAGTCATCTGGGAAAAGCCACCAACAATATGGCTGAACTCATGGCTATGGATCAATGCTTGGAGATTCTAATAGAACACAATACACATAATGTTATCATCGAGGCTGACTCAGAATTAGTCATCAATTCGGTCAAGCGACTACACACAGGAACAACACCAAATAAAATCTCAAGCCACTGGAGGCTTCTACAGGTCTATCACAGAATTCAATCACACCTAGGAATTCTAAGAACTCTCAGTTTTGTGCATGTACGTAGGGAAGACAACAGAGTAGCGGAATGGATAGCCAATAAAGGGGTAAGATTCACACAAGATAACATGTGCTGCAGGGGGGAGGAGGTACTAGACAACCAAATGCGTGAAGGTTGTTCATCTTGGGTCCTCACAGACATGGAGCAATACTAGAACAGATAGAGAAACTAACTATCACCTTTCATCAATGAAGAATAGGAGTATGTTAGGAAGATACACAGAGTTTGGGAACTTGTGGGTCTCGAAGGAGATCACCATAGTTAGCATTTGCATTGGTGCTATTGGAAACTTGGCCAGAGATTGGGTAACCAGGAACACTGTAACAATCAGTCCCAACAGATGGCTCAGAAGTATGGAGGGAAGCATACATAGAGTCTCTATGGTTTGGTGCCATAGTGGGTCAAAGCAGTTTCCAGGTCCCCAGGTACCCCCAAAACCTAAAATGGTCTTCAAGAAAAGCAAACGATGCCACTCATTTTCCACCACCTGGCTCTGTGAGGAGAGGGATTACCACCCTTATCAGGCAGGTATCTCATGGGATCATGGAGTGGTAGATCAAAGGCCACAGGACAACAAGCAGGTTGGTGGGTCTAGGAGATAGTTAGTGGGAGTCAATGTTAGGTAAACTTGACTCAGGATAGAGTCAAAAGTTGACGAGGTTAAATAGTGATGGTTTTGGGGCACATGGTATTGTGCACCCATGGTATTCTGCCCGTGGTATTATATGTAATGGAGCCTATAAAAGGCTGGAAGGACTTCATTGTAAAGCATGGCCTGGAGGTGAGCGGTGAAGGCTCACTTGGCCGGATTGGCCAGGGTTTTGGCCAAGGATAATGAAATTTCATTATGATTGGGTTTTTCCCGGATTTGGGGTTTTCCCGGATAAACATGTGTATTTATGTGTTTATGGTTATTGCTGGTTAATTTTATATTTATTCCTCTCGGTAATTAATTTATGTTCTTGGGTAAATTTCTTAACAATTGGTATCAGATCCATTGGTATGAGGCCTTTTGGGGTAAGTCCAAAAGCAAATCCATGAGGGCTTAGGCCCAAAGTGGACAATATCATACCATTGTGGAGATATGTGGTGTCAATAAATAATTTACTCAGAGAAATACACATAAAAGGTCAGCAACAAATCATTAACATAAACACAAATATTTAACCGGGAAAAACCCCAAACTCCGGGGAAAACCCATCCTAATGAAATTCCATTAGCATTGGCCAAAAACCTTGGCCAATCCGGCCAAGTGAGCCTTCACCGCTCACCTCCAGGCCTATCTTACAATGAAGTCTTCCCAACCTTTTATAGGCTCCATTACATGCAATACTATGGGCTGAAAACTATGGGTGCACAAAACCATGTGCCCCAAAACCACCACTGTTTACCCTAGTCAAATATTGACTCTATCCCGAGTCAAATTTACCTAACAGTCAAAACAACTTTTGGTATACCACCCTTTTCGGGCGCCCTCAAAACCAAAAGTGGTATCGATGAATTGCATTCGATGCCACTCAATTGTCAACACGTGGCTTGGGGTGGAGAGTGAATACTGCTCTCATCGGGTGGGTATTCCTCATGCTCTGTCCGATATGGCCACTGGCCATTTGATCATGAGGGAGAAAATCGATGGCTATAGGCTGTTGAGCAAGTTAGTGGGTCCGGGAGAAAGTCAGCGAACCTGAAATCTTTTGGATAATGTATTTATTTCCCTCTTAATTTCACCTAATGGTTTAGCGTCGGAGGTAGTTAAAATAGTTTTCGGAATACCACCCTCATCGGGCGCCCTCAAAACCCGAAGTGGTTTCCTCAAAAAGTCAGTGATGCCACCCAGCGATCAACACATGGCACTTGGAGGAAAGAGAATACCACACACATCGGGTGGTTATCCTGTACTACTTCTCCACCTGATACGGTTCTCAGCTGTTGGATCAGGAAGCGACAGATCTACAGTTAAGGTTCAACAAGCATGTCAGTGGGTCTGAGTTAACCTCAACGGTCTCGAAATATCTTGGATACAATCTCTATTCTCATCTTTAAGTTTACCAAATGTTTTGTTGGGGCATCAATTTTTGTACGGGTACTAATTGCTGATTTAAATCTTCCCTTTGTTGGAGGAATTGCTTCCTCTTAACGTCTGTTGTAACTTATGTAGCATATTTTCAGTCACAAGTTAATAGAAGGTATGACTCTTGCTTTAGCAAAAAAAGAAAATATATATTAGCGTTATTTGTTTAAGCTCTACTTTGTAAATTCTAGGGTTTCCTTTGCATAGTCATTTATGGTTGGCTGCATGAGAGGGGGATTTCCCCCCTCCTTTATCCGGATTGTTTTAGGAGTTCATAATGAGTCTGGATCTATTGGTATTCCCCATAAATCTCTTCATTTTCGACATTCTTTTCATAGACCAATTGGATGAAGTGGGGTTTTTAGGTTTGCAATAAACCCTCCACAGGGTGCATCGTGGTAAGTTAGAAAGCCAAGGTGTTTTCTGCCAAATGTAGTGCAAGATCCAAAATACAAGGTTAAATATAATCATATCATAGAACATATCCAATATATGCATGAACATGCTCTAATCTACAAAATGATTGGATTATGTCCCTCTAAAAAGGCTTTGATTGGGTGGATTTGAAATAAATGGAACCCCCAGGGTCAAATAGAATTGGAATTAGGGGTAAGGTTTTTTTTATAGTCATTTTCTCCAGCTTAGAAGATAGATTGAGGAGTTTTGAAAGTGGGTCGTTATTTTTCAACAATGTATGACTCTTCATGTGATGATGGAAGGAGTTGTGTAATATGGAGGAGGATTTCCTTGTAGTGCCAGTGTGGGTCCTATTCTTTTCTCTCGACAAAGAATATTTGGAGGATGGAATCCTTGAATGCATCGGTGATTTCATCGACAACTTTATCAAAGTATCAAAGGCTACCAAGAGAAGGAGGTACACTTCATATGCATGAATTTTTGTATGTATGAATATCTCTCAGCCTCTTCCAACCTCCATATATATTTACTACTAAGATATTGTTTGGAGCCAATATCTAGGTTATGAACATTTCCCTTATTAGATGCATATGTTGTCATAAATATGGCCATCTTATTAGGGATTTTTTGATGAATACTAATGAAACATCTGAAGAAAACCATTCTTAGAAAGAGCCATTTGATTCAACAAAAATCCCCCAAATAAGTAGAAATTTGAGCCCTCATGGTACCTACAATCCTAACTATATCCCTAGATCTGCAAAATAGGTTTGAGTCTCTCTCCTCTTCAAAGGAGTCCCCATAGAAAGTTAAAATTCAATCAATTATGTAATTAGCAAAATGGAAATCCCAGAACCCTACAAAGGTTGTGCAAAAGTCTCATGAAGAGCATCAACAGAATCCATTACCACATGAGATGATTAGCTCCCCTTAAGAAGAAGTTGAAGCATAAGAGCTATTAGAATATATGGATATGCATGACCCATGATTGATTTCCCTTGCAGAAGCATGGCATGGAGAAGATGTGATGGACATGTCAACTCACGATGCTAGGATTCTATATAAGGCCTACCATCGAGGCAAGCTCATATGAATCTCTTCAACTACCAGAATTAACCAATATCTTTTACTTATGTGATGTTAGCAGAATTGCATGTGAAAGAGTATGGAAAACCACATGTGCATACTTTAAAGAAGATGAAAAGTAATGAAAATCATCAAATCAAAGGACACACACACATTGATAATGAAGTTCACTCAGTGTGGGTTACGTCTCTGGGCCTGGTGTCAAGAGTGGGGAGGTCGCTTCATTAAATGTTGCAAGATGATGATGAGTACATAATACCTTCTTTGTCATTACAAGGATGATTTACCTGAACTAAAGTGGCATGTCTTTCCATGAGACGTTCTCTTATAGGAACTCTCACTCAAATGGGCCCTCCTTTAGCATGACAATCTAATAAATTCTCACATGATGTGGCATACAAGTATCCTTCAACATAATGTTAACAAGGATCTCAACAACTAAATCATCATCTTAGCAAATGAAAATAAATAACATGGCTTCACTGCATCATATACCTCCACTTTCGGGATGGCTTGAAAAGGTGAAGCTCTACTGACGAAATGGGTTGCACTATTGAATTCGTGGTGCGGAATCGTCTCAAACGACTAAAAACTTGGCCCCTTTCTGACACTGTCAAAATGTGGACCCTTGGGAATCTCGAAGGTTCCCCCAAAGATTCCTTCCTGGATATGGGCAAAAAATCCATTGCTTGGATGAAAATTCTGAGCACACCATTGCGGTCCCTGCAAAATTTTGAGAAGAATGAATATAAAGTCGAGATCATTTTGCCTTGGGCAAAAATCAGCCTCCAAGGGAATCTTTTAGATTCCTTAAGATGATGTAAATATTCCTCATTGCTGACTGCTTGAAATTATGCTGCTCAAATGAGGAAATGGACTACACCATCAGGTTCCTTGCGAAATTCTGGTTCATTTGAGTATAAAGTTGACATGAATTTGACAATGTGAAAAAATTACCCTCCAATAAATCTTTTAGATTCCTCCAAGATTTTGCATGGAATATTCCCTTGGATATTATCTCCTCGAAAACATGCCCCACTTGGGCTGGGTTCGTCTCTGCACCTGGTTCCGCTCTCTTGGTCTCCACTTCGTTTTCCTGGAAAATGAATAAATTTTGTTCTTATATAAATCTTCAGGTGAATATAACAATGAAAGGCTTGTTGGGCCATTGGTGGAGTGGCCAAATTTAGGGGAGGGAGGTCCCAAGGTCAAGCTCACGAGCCTCCCCCCTATTATAAATGTGTTTGTTTTATTATAGAAAAATAGATGCATTCATTGTTTGTATTGGATGGCGGTCAATTAACAGTTGGCCGTTTGCATGAATGAGGTGGCATTGTTACATACATTTTGGTGTGTAATGCGTTTTGGTTGTAGTTGACTGTTAAGTGGGAGAATGGTTGGTTACGGGGGTGCTACATGGGCAGGATAGCTTCATGTTCTGTGGGGGGGGGGGGGGGTCTCGGTCAGAGCAGTGGGCCTCGACCCATATATAAACATATGTTGTAACAATGAAATGGGGTGGCAGGGTTTGACCGCCATTCACCCAAATATATACGAATATGTTTTTTGGAGGTTGGTAGTACACAAACAAATATATATATATATATATATATATATATATATATAATATATAATATATATATATATATATATATAATATATATATAATATATATATATACAGAGAGAGAGAGATATTTAAATATTGTTCAAAGATTTTTGACCAGTTTTTAAGGGTTAGAAGCTATTTTAAAGAGGTGACATCATTCTACCTAGGTCAAAAATTAGCCTCCAAGGGAGTATTTTAGATCCTTAAGATTTTGAGAAGATTCCTCAGTGCTGACTGCTTGAAATCTTTGTCTCATCACCCGAATCAGAACCCAAGTTGATAGGTCCATCTTTTGCAATCCCAAAATCTACAATCTTCATTTCATCACCTGAGTCTGATCCCAGGTCAATTTGTCCAACACCTGCAAATCCTACAGCTATGATCCTCTCATCATCCTCTGATTCAGATTCTTGGTCTGGCTGCACAATTGCAAATATCTTCTACTTCTCTTTTCTGTCGTTCCTCTTAGGCCTCAATTCTGGATGCGTTTTATAGCAATTCCCCACATCATGCCCTTCTTTCTCACAATGAGTACAAGAGGACCTTGCTTCTCTTGTCTTAGCTACTACTCCCCTCTTTGGGTGATCATATTGTTCATGCTTCCCCCTGCTTTCAAGATGTACAACATTCACACTAGATTCATCAAGAGACTTAGGTTCAAATAATAAGATTGAATGACGCAAATAACTATGCAAATAGCCAATATATTTCATCAACATCTCAGAAGTGTTTAGTGGAACATTCAATGCTAATGCTTGTTTTCTAAACTCCTTTGTAAAATTATGAACAATTTGACCTTTACTTTGTTTCAAATGTTTCCATTCCTTCATGGCCTTCTATCTATAGCCCAATGGGTAAAATTGTCCTCTTAAAGTAGAAATGAACTCAGACCTAGATGAAAGAAGTTTACGATGACTCTTACCACCTTGCTGTAGCTTGCCTTCCCACCAGACGAGAGCGGTGCCACTCACTTGAAGGGATGCTAGTTGGATCTTGTCTTCATCCTCTTTGATTTGTTGTATGCGACAATACACTTCAACCTATCTTATCAAGTTGTCTAGCTTTTCTACATTAGATTCTCCACTAAATACAGGTAAATCAAACTTGGCATCCAACTTGAAAAAGGGTTTTTAGATGCATTCTTATGATGCTCGTTAGAATGACGAGAAGAGGAAGAAGAAGAAATTTGACTAGAGGACGGAGAGAGAGGAGGCTCTTCTCCTCCACCTTCATGATTTATCGAGGCATGATCATCTAGTTCTTTCATCTTAGGTTTAATTGTCTTCTCATATTCTGCAAACAAATTGTCAACTTTCTTTGCCTTGGTGAAGAATACCTTGCGATAATTTCTTTCTTCCTACATTCGAGCTTCCTTATTTTCCATGTTACGTCTTCGTGCTGCATGCCCCGCTTCAAGATTAAAGGATTTGATTTTTCCTTCTCCTCTTTTCCAAACTCGATCCATATATTTTTACTTCATGGATGCATACAAAATTACATATAAAAGAGCATCTAACCAAGTAACTTAAACACATGAAAAAGAAGCGAAAAAAATCATAAAACAACCATGATATCAAAGCCACACAAATGATTTGATCACAAAGTTCACCCAGTGTGGGCTACATCTCCAGGTCCTTCTAAATGGCAACAAAAATGAATTACAATAAACTTTACATAAATGCCCCTTATACCTCCAATATTGGTCATGGAAAAAAAATGCAATGCTCAACTACAGAAACAAACATTACCATTGAATTCGTGGCAGGAAATTGTGTCAAATGACTATAAACTTGACCCTTTTTGACACCGTCAAAATTTGGACCCTCGAGAATCTTGAAGATTCCCCCAAGGATTCCTTCCTGGAGATGAGTGAAAAATCCATTGCTCAGATGAAAATTCTGAGCACAGCACCGTGCTCAATGTGAAATTTTATGAAAAATGACTATAAATTTGGCATAATTTGTCTCTGTTAAAAATCGGCCTCTAAGGGAATCTTTTAGATTCCACAAGATTCTGCAAAGGTTCCTTGCTATTGGTATTTTGAATTTTTCTACTTAGATGGGGAAATGGACCACACCATCATGTTCCTAGTGAAATTCTAGTTCGTTTGAGTATAAACTTGACATAATTCTGTCACTGTGAAAAATCACTCTCTAGGGAATCTTTCTAATTCCCCCAAGATTTTGCATGAGAATATTTTGTGAAATATTCTATTCCTTGGAATTCATGCCCCAAAAGTGGCTCTCAGTTCCACTCACGGTTCTATACTCGGTGCTCTTCCCCCAGTTGATTGAACAAAGCACGGTTTATATATAAGAATCTGGGCAGACATTTCAAAATTGGGCCATTGGCCTAACAGTAGTGGCCCTCTGTTAATACAACAAGGACCCGGGGTCAAACCTTGCCCACGGGCACATTCCATAATAATTCTTTGTTTTGTTTTAAATAATATTTTTTAGCGGTTAACATTGAACGGGCTCAGGTGGTTGGCTTTTTGTTTGGTTACTAGTTTACGGTCTTGGAGCTTTGTATTGCCTAGGAGTTTAAATATGGTGGACCATTTGATTGTTGCATTGTTTGGTTTTTTATTTTAATTGGAAGGCCAACCAATTGGTGGGTCGTCCGGTTAGGTCAGGCAGGTTCGAATCTCGTCGACCCTATTTAAATGGGCGCGTTGTTCGAGTAACGACAGCGGGCCATGGGCCATATACATATGGTATTCTACAGTTGGCTTAAATGTGTCATGCATTTGGCAGGGTTTGACCACCTGCCAACCATATAATATAAATATATATGGTGTGTTGTGGAGGTAAATCCCCTCTGTGGACAAAGGCGATCCCACTAGCCTAAATGGGGTCTAGCAACAATCAAACAATGCTAACACGCAGGTTCCTAATTGCAA
>APFE031247720.1:19838-30334 GCA_000404065.3 Pinus taeda | reverse complement strand
GGAGATAAGATAAAGGTGAGTTGCATGTTAGATTGGGAGGCTTGAATTGAGGGTTGTTGATCAGGTTTGACCATAAGCACTGTTAGTTAGTTTGACCTCATAGTTGACTAACAACATTAGATGTATCTCTTGTTGAATTGAAGGATTTCTCTAAGACACAGTTGTCAGGTTTTTCCCCTAAGTGGGTTTTCCCAAGGTAAATCTCGTGTTATCTTTGTGCATTTTGATCTATATTGTATTCTTATGGTTTTACGGTTGAAAATTTTAAGTTTAATTGCTTAATGATAAATTGGATTTTAAATAATTATATATATATATAATATATATAGAAAATTAGAAGTAATTATTAGTGTTTCAGAAATATGTGCTTGTATCTATTGCACTTGAAAAATCAACATGGTATCAGAGCCTTGGTGATGAAAAGGACATTGAGATCACTCTTGAAGAAGCTTTGGTAAGATACCACTCTTAAGGAAGATCTATATCTACAATCTATTTGCTTGTCCATGAATATGGGTTCCCATATGAAGGAAGAAGACAAATTAGAAGGAGACATAAACTTTAGAGCTTGGAAAACAAGGATTGATCTTCTTCTTGCAAAGGAAGATCTCTTAGGTATTGTGAAAGGCAAGCTCACTAAACTGGAAAAAGATGAAGAGAAATTAAAATTTGAGAAAGATGATATTACAACTATAAGTATCATTGTATACTTTGTAAGAGATCATTTGATCCTATATATCACAAATCTTGACTCTTCAAAGAAAATATATGATGCCCTAATTGGATTGTAAACTATCGACAATACTGGTCAAGTAATGAGTTTGAAGAATCAAGTGATGCTAGAATGACAAGGAACGATACTATAGCCTAATATTTTATGAGGATTTCTCAATTTATTGATGAAATCATTCCTCAAAAGGAACTAGTGACTACACCACTTAATGGTTTACATGAATAATGGGACTCATTCGCAGCAATAATATGTGTCAAAAAAGAAGCTCCAAAGTTTGATGAACTATGGACTGCATGCACTCAAGAAGAATCAAGGCTTATGTCAAGAAGGAGGATTCAAATATCTAAAGAAGGTGAGTCTCAAGTATATGCAACATGTTTCAAGAAGAGTGGAGGAAGAAATAAGTTTTGCTTTCAAAGAAGAAATGGAGGAAGAAGAAATGAAAGAAGAAGACATGAAGAAAGAAAATATTTTCCGCAAGAGAAGAGATACATTTGATCTCAATCTTTTGTGATTCATATTGATTTTTGCAAAAAAGAAAGAAAGAGAGACATGTCAAAAGTTCAATACTATCATTGTCACCAATTTGGTCATTATAGAAGCGATTGGCCCGAAACATCAAATGATAGAAAGAGGAAGGGAAAACAAAATGATATCACAAAATACTTGGATGAACTTCCAAATAAGCCTAAAAATAAAGATCCAAGTAATAAATAATTCTTCTATTTTTCTTCTCTTACTAGTTCTATTGTAGATAGTGAATACTTGTGGCTAATAGATAGTGGTGCCTCAAGGCACATGATGGGGGATCAAGGAAACCTCAAAAATTTGATGGAAATAATATTATCACAAAAGGTGGAACTTAGAGACAACAACAATTATGTAGTCAAAGGCATTGGGAAGACATCCATTAATCTAGAATCAAGTGATAGCGTTCATGTTAGCAACATAATTTATGTACCAGGTTTGAAGAAGAATTTGGTTTCTATTTAATGCTTGGAAGATAAAGGAGATAGAGTAGCATTTGTTGATGGAAAATTTCTTGTTTGGCCCAAAGGCTCTAGTATATATTCTGTTAGAGTGATTGGAGTTCATGAAGGAAGGTTGTCTAGACTTTTGAAACAAACTACTCAAGCACTTGTACATAATGATATTAATCCATGTGAGCTTTGGAATAGAATATATTCTCATCGTCGCTATAGATATTTTTCAACATGAAGTAGTATGTAAACGATGTACACTTGGGAAGAATTTCAAGAATCCTTCTCCAAACAATAAAAGTAGATATAGTCTATTACGATGTATGTGGTATGATGCCAATAAAATATATTAGAGGATCTTTATACTTGTTACCTTTGTTGATGATTTCTCCCACAAGATGTGGATTTACTTTATGAAGATGAAAGATGAATTCTTTGACAAGTTCCAGGAATTCAAGGTTGAAGTAGAAGACTGGAAGGGAAAGAAGATCAAGATCCTGAGATATGATAATGAAGGAGAATATATCTCCAAGGAGCTCATTGTCTTTTGTAAAGAAGTTGGGATTAATATGGAATTAATAGTCCGTTACAATCCACAACAAAATGGAGTTGCTAAAAGAAATAATAAAATAATTTATTGAAGAATCTGTGAAGGCAATGATGCACGATCAAGACTTGCCTAAGTTTCTATGGAGTGAAGCATGTATGACAACTGCCTACATTCAAAATAGAAGTCCTCATCAAATTTTTTAAGACAAGCCTTGTTGGGCCTTAGTTTTGGTCTTATTTTGCTCTAAGAAACTTACCTAACCATCTATTTATCATCCATTTTCACTTCATTCATTCCATTTTGATGTATATTTGATGTCCTTTCAGGTATTTAGCTTTAATTTGTCAATTTCTAAAGTTTTTATAAAAGTTTGATTTTAAGTGCAATTTTGGCAATTTCAGAAATTCTCGTAATCACTCCATGGTTGATATGGATGCAGGCCACTTGAGCACGAATGGGATACATGAGTGGAAATCTTGGGAACTAGGACCAAGCCACCTATGCTTGGTTCCAACAGAACGAGCTTTATTAGGCCTATTTGGAGCTAGTCAATCATGACTAGTCATCCAGAAATCCCATCTAAATAGGGCAGTTTTGAGATTCCATGATATTGGTCATATTTCTTGGGATGAGGGTAGTGAATTCGACTTGGATAGATGGATTAGAGTAGATGGGTTTGTTAGAGTGAGTATAGATCAGGTTGTTTCATGAGACTCCTTATTTAAGATCCACAACTTTGATGGCTCATACATTGACTTATTATACTTTTATGCTGTGATACTTTTGGTTTGAAGAATTAATTTGAAGACTTGTGCTATTCTCATTTTGCTGCTCAATGCTATGGATGTGTAATTTATTTAAGCTTCTGATATCACTTCTCAAGTGTGCAAGGCAAGGGTGGAGGGCCCCCATTCCAAGCTAAGTACACTTCATTGTTAACTAGTTTTATTTTCTGTAATTTGTTTAGTGTAGAACTGGTTTTTCGAAGCTTTATTTCAGATTGCTTTATGATTCTTGAATGGTATTTGATTGCTTTAGTTATTAGCTGATTCATCACTTTATTGATTTGAAGAAACACAAGTGTTCAAGTTGAGCATCTCTTCTGCTGAAATGATGAATTACAACTAGTTTCTTTGATATGCATGCAAGTGGTTTTTATTATGATTTTGAGTATTGAGATGAATAACTTATGATGAAATACTTTATGTGTCTCTTAAGTTAAGAGCTTCTTTCATTAACAATTTATCCATCTCAAGTTCTTGATTTTAATCTCTGATTCATTAAGTAATAGTTGAGGCAAAGGTGGACTTCTTGAGTCAAGAACCATCTTAATATTCTTCCTCTACTGTAAACAAGTTGAATTAGAGTTATAGGATGTATTGCTTTTGAATAAATTATCTTTCGAGGTTTGATTATATCTGATCTTCACACATAGTGAACTTGCCTCAAAGCATAAACAACCCGGATTGATAATAAATAATTGTGTTAGTTTAGGTACATAAATTAGCTCAACAAGCCTCCTAAACTTAGGTTGGTCACTTAAGAATATTTGGTTGTCCTATTTATATTCATGTACCTAAATATAAGAGAAGGAATTTAAAGCCTTCTAGAAATAAAGGGATATTTGTTGGTTATAGTGAATCATCAAAGTTCTATAAAATATATGTTCTAAGACAAAAACATGTTGAAGTTAGTAGGGATGAGAGCTTTGATGAGAATGTGGCCCATTGGAAATCTAAAGAAGTCCCCATGGATTTTGATGAGGACAAAGGACATGAAACTCTTAAGAAAGAATAAGATTTTGGTCCATAAAATCCTTCAGAAGATCCTGTTGATCATCAAGAAGAGCTAGCATATCCTAGTGATCTAATGGACACAATTGTTGTTCTTCAAATATGGAAGAGACAAGCATGGATTAGATTCACTTTGAATGAAGAAGAAGGACATGAAACACTAAATTGATCCTTCAAGGAAAGTAAGAGACCAAAGAAGTATTTTGGTTATGCAACTTTGATGACTAATCTGATTGATTATGAGCCTTCCACCTATGAAGAAGTAGCTCACCAACAAGTTTGGAAGGATGCGATGTTAGAAGAATACCAATCAATTATAAAGAATGATGTATGGGAGATTGTCTCAAGACCTAAAGGAAAATCAATCCAAATGGGTATACAAGATCAAACATGCAGTGGATGGGAGTATTGATAAATACAAGGCGAGATTTGTGGCTAGAGAGTTCTCCCAGAAAGAGGGAGAAGACTATGATGAGACTTTTCCTCTGGTTACCAGGTACACTAACATTAGATATATTATTTCTATTGCTTCTTCTATGGGATAAATCAAAACAAATAAAATACCTTCAAGAGGAGGTTATAATGAAGGTTCTTAGTGTTATAAAATTGGAAAAAATTGTCAAAACAACCTATGCTACAACATTCGTTTGTGGTAGTAGATGTTTTAGCGGAGCTGATAATGGAGCCTTATAACAACTAAAAAAATATAGGTAGACAAAGGTTTTAGTGGATGTTTTCTTAGCGGTGCACTTACTGGAAAAATTGCACTAGTGCGCTACTAATATAAAAGCACCAGTGCTATAAATTTAAATAAAAGCACCCAAACTTGAAATAAATGTTTGGAGCACTAATGCATTAAATTTATAAAATCACTGATGCTTTAATAATGAAAATGCATCATATTGTACCATCTATGATACCATACACCATCGTGTTGAATGCAAAAAACACTAGTGCTTGAAAAGTAAATCTCCCTGGTGCTTATGTCTTCCAAAAATGCCCTAGGTAGTAATTTTCAGGAAGGGCATTGGGGCAAGCAAAAAAATATTGCATCCCCGGTGCTTTTATCTTCTCCAACGCATCAGGTAGTTATGCATAACAATTCACTAGTGCTGATCAGTTTTATTAACATCATTGGTGCTTCAAAAGTATAACGCCTCGATGCTTATGTGTTTACAAAAGCCCCAATGTTGTACTTTTCACAAAAGGCACCAGTGCAGGCAAAAAAATATTGTAATACTTGTGATTTTATGTAATCTAACACACCGGTGTGTTAAAGGTAATGATGCACTCATGCGTTAAAGGCAAATCACATCGGTGCATGAAATGTATATCTTCCCGGTGCGTATTTATTTTACAAATGCACCAGGATACCATTTTTTTATTATTGTAAATATAGTTGTTGAAAAACTTGTATTTGGAGCAATGCACATTAATATATGATGTCATGGTATCCATTTTCTTTTTTTTTTTAGAAACATCAACCCGTGACACTGCAATTATTGTGATTTTTTAAATTCGTTATTAATAAAAAAATCAACATATATCTTATAACAATATTCATATAAATTAAAATTTAATTAGTGCATTTGTATATGATGTTTGGATTAATTTTTTATATCACTAGATTTCACATCTCTTCATTATATATTTAATCAATGGTGTAACATTTCACAATGACATTGGACAACACAATAAAATAAATTAAAATCTATTTTATTATATATGAATAAGAGGCTCTTTGTCGTAGAAAATAAGATAGTTATGAGTAACTCCTTGTCTTTCAATTGGGACACTATCATATTAGGGGATTTTTGATCCAAAAATGGATCCTGGATAAACCTCTAAGTCTAAAAGACTTCATGCAAGAGGTAAAAGGTGCCAAATGGCACAAACCCTTTGTAAATCAGAGGAAAATGAAAGTCACAGGCTACTCCCAGAAATAGTCTCATTGTAGAGATATTCTCATTCTAAATCCAACGCAACTTGAATGGGCGAAAACAGACTTTAGATGAAGAAGTTATCATGAAAATAATCTCCCCTTGTTGTTGAGAAAAGAGGCTAAAAACATGAGAAAACAATGAAAAAAGGCATATGGGAGGCTCAAACCAAATCTGCACAGGAGTCGTCAGATCTGGCTGATCAACGGTCCAGATCTGATTGGCGAATCACAATCGGTAGGTCAGATCAGAGGAAGGCACATAACATCATGGGACCAGGCCGATGCGATACTGCGATCATCGATATCGGCGGATCACAATCGGCGCTAGCATAGACCCTATTATATAGAAAGGCCTTAGACTTGTGTGATCTGTGATTGCGACTTGTCACATCACAGTATCACGTCGGCACATTATAGTGGAGCAGGGCCGATATAATATATATATATATATATATATATATATATTATATATATATATATATATATAATATATATATATATATCTGCACGATGCGATAGCCCCTTCCGTTATGGTATAGGTGGCATACATCCCCAAGAGCGTTTAGAAATGATTGCTAATTCTCAGAGAAGGGATTTGAGTAGACCAAAGTGGGAAGACAGAGAGCCTGTGAGGGACAATGAACAGGTAGCACCGATTTGGCTTAAAAAGCCACTGAAAAACAGAACAACGAAACTGTTGGTTGCTGTTGGGTTGTTGGTTGTTGTGGGAGCTGTTGCTAAAGCCAAAGCAGGAAGCAGAATCCAAGAGGCAATGCAGGAGCCAAGAGGCAGCGTAGAAGCAAAGAGAGCAGCCTATGGGGTCACTTGGAAGCCAAGTGAAAGGCCAAGAGGATTGTTTTTCTGATAGAAGGCAGAAAGAAGCCAGAGTGAAGAACGAAGAGCCAAGATCTAGAGCCAAAGAGCCAAAATCAGAGCCAAGAGCTAGAACCAAGAGCCAAAGAGCCAGAGTTAGAGTCAAGAGCCAGAACCAAGAGTTAAGAGCCAGAGCCAAGAGCCAGAGCTTCAAGAGCAAGAGCTTCAAGAGCTAGGGGATTAGATGGTGTCTAAACCCACTGTTTTTGTGGAAAACAATAGGAGTTGGGCCAAGAACTTGTAAAAAGGACTTACACCATAATCCCAAAGAGCCTAGTTGAGTTGACTAGAGCTCATGGAGATGTAGCCCAAGAGTTGTGGGTGAACTCCAAATTAATATTTCTGTTCATGTGTCTGCTTTATTGTTGCATTATCTCTGCTTCTTTATTTACTGTTATGTATATTTGTATATCAGTTTGAGCACCTCAACTTACAACATAACAATAGAATTTAAGAAATAATCAGTTGAAACAAATGCAAGCATACACCCACACTTTCAAGCACATAGTTAATTCCACAATGGTTAATCATTAAGACTTGAGAAAATATTCAAGCTTTAGGAGTGGGAGAGGTTCTTATAGATTAGACAAGACACCTCAGAGCCCCATTTTTAGATTAGGTGGTATCGGAGCTTAAGATTGGTTAACCCCACCTTCAAGAAAGGTTATATCAGAATGCTTGATTGACAGAGCAAAGGTTGCTTGTGTGAAGTTTGAACATCAAGAGGCTGATTGTATGATTGTTTTGTAGACTGACTATTTTCTGAGTTGCAGAGGTGAAGGGAAATCTATTGATAGCTCTGTCCAAGAAGGACAAGAAGGAGAAGGGCTGAAGGTACTCTTCTTATCCCAAAGGACCACAAGTCAACCCAAAGCACAAGAGGTTTGTTGCAAGATGTTGCTTAAATAAACTCATTATTTATCTTGTTGAAGTTTTTTTGTTCATTGGCATAATGACAACTTCTACAAGTGGGTCCTCAAATTCTGCTCTCTTCACAAGATTCTTTGATGAAGACATGAAGCAAGAGTTGTCCACCATGATGGATATGGTGAGAGAAATGTATGAGGATGGAAGGAAGAGAAACATACTTAGAGAGCAGTTGAATTCCATGAAGGAAGAGAAGTAGTTGATTACTAACAAATTATAGGAAATGGAGAGGCAACTTCATATTGCAAATATGAACCAGAAGAGGATGCATGAGTTGGAAACATAGCTCTTTGTTGCCCGAGAAGCCTTAGTCAAGTATCAGCTTGAAGAAAAGGTAAGCCATTCCAGTTTGTCTTCAAATTCCTCTGAGAATGCTTATATTGGTTCTTTTGAAAAACATAGTAGAGGCATAGATTCCAAGCTAATGTCCAAGATGGGCTATGAAGGGAAAGGCTTGGGTAAGCATGTACAAGGTATTGATGAACCAATAATGGTTGAGGAAAGGCCTAAGTATTTGGGTCTTGGATGTGGACAGTCTTATGGAGAGAATTACAAAGCTGCCATGAATGCCATTGAAATAGTCCCAAGAAGGAGTTTTAGTTCATGTCCTCCACCTCAGAAGTGTGAAGGTTGTATTCAAGCGGAATGCAATGGCTTGAAGCATTAGTTGCAGGATGCAGGTGTTCAGAAGCACACACTTGAACCAAAGAGTTGGGGAGACTCTGAAAACCTTGAAGAGATTGATGGTGTTCCAAAGAGAGCCACTTATTCACTCAATTCACCTCCTCACGAAGGCAATAAAGGTGAAAGAGAAAGGTATAAATCTAGTTCTAAACACATTCCTTTTGATTTTGCAAAGCATAATAAATTTCCACATAAGTATGAGGAAAGAGTTGCATGTTCCTTCTGTGGTTTGGATAACCATGATGTTTCTAGATGTTGGAAGAGAATGGCCACATACAGGAAATTTTTGAAGGAAAAGAAGCAAGTAGACAAAGGTCCATTGGACAAGGCAAATCATGTTATCAAGAGGATGCACATGCAGTGCACTTACTTCCATAAGAAAGGACATCTTGCTACAAAGTGTTGGACTTTGGATCTAGCAATGCTTCAACAAAATATGAAGAAAGTGGAAAGCGAAGATGGCTGAAATGGAAGTGAAGATTCCATGAATGATGTGTCTCAGAATGATTCACATAATGACGCCGATGCGCAGACAAAGGTAGTACCTTTGAAAGGGATTGGTAAGGAAAGGTTAGAGTTCTTATCTGATTAAGATTGCATGTCTATTGATGCATCTACATTATATTTCATTTTAGCTTTGAAAGTACAGTGTGCTTAAGTGAAAGTTGAAGGATGAAATGCATGCATGAGTAGGAGATGCATGAACACAGGGATGTTGATGTTTTCCTTGTTTTTGAAAATGTATGTGTAATTAACTTGCAGGGTTGATTTCTTTGACATGCATGTGATGCCATGTTGACTTGGAAGAAGTTAAATTGGTCTCCAAATGGAGATAATGATGAAGTGTTTCATCTTTTGAAAAAGAGTCCTAATGGTTTTTTTCTACATGCTTAACTTGAAGGGTCATTTGTTTAAAGACATGTTTTGTGGGCTTGTTACCTAGTCCATCAATTGTATGCATATACAAGACATGGAGGTGTTCACAAGATGTGAAATCTGTTTCTTTTGTTGAAGTAGGAGTTAGTCCATCCAATTGTTGTCTGTATGCTTGTTGTTGTTAACAGTTGTTGTTGGCAGCCTTTCAAACAAGTACAAATTAAATTTTTGTGGAGCAGATGTACTTCACATTTGTTTGAGCCACCTTCGATCAATGATTGAGGCAAAGAATTTCAAACCACCTTCTATGACCAGTACAACAAAAGTTCTGCAGGAAGGCAAGGAGGAAGAAAATTCTTCCCAGGAAGACCAACCCATCCAAGAAGGGAAGTGGTCAGAAACTTTGGTTCAGAGGCACTATGGAAAGGCAAGTGCAGGGAGGCTGAAAGAAGAGGGTGAGTCACTCTCATTTGTTGCTCAGATCAATATATCAGTCTTTTGGAGACCAAAAGTTCTTTTAGTGGGAAGGCATGATCCAAAAATGGATCCTGGATAAACCTCTAAGTCTAAAAGAATTCATGCAAGAGGTAAAAGGTGCCAAATGGCACAAATCCTTTGTAAATCAAAGGAAAATGAAAGTCACAGGTTGCTCTCAGAAATAGTTTCATTGTAGAGATCTTATCATTCTAAATCTAACGCAACTTGAATGGGAAAAATAGACTTCAGATGAAGAAGTTATCATGAAAAGAAACTCCCCTTGTTCTTTGAGAAAAGAGGCTAAAAACATGAGAAAACAGTGAATACAGGCATATCGGAGGCTTAAACCAAATCTGCACAGGAGCCATTAGATCTGGCCGATCAACGGTCCAAATTCATTGAAAAATCGCAATTGGTGGGTCGGATCGGAGGAAGGCACATAACGTGCATGTGACCAGGTTGATGCGATACCGCGATCACCGATATTGGCGGATCGCAATCGGCACTGGCATAGACCCTATTATATGGAAAGGCCTCAGACTTGTGTGATCTGCGATTGAGACTTGTCGCATCGCAGTATCGTGTCAGCACGTTATAGGGGAGCGGGGCCGATATCTATATCGACATCTATATCTATATCTATATCTATATCCATATATAT
>APFE031247720.1:0-19591 GCA_000404065.3 Pinus taeda | reverse complement strand
TATATATATATGCGATGCGATAGCCGGACCCGATGGAAAAATAGGCACTATATCATAAGATTTGGGATTCACCAAATGCCATTTTTCAATGTATTTCGAAATACAAAGGGACAAGCGAATTGTGATATGAGATAACGACTCCCAGCCGGACCTGATAGCACTATAAAGCGGGGTTATGGGAATTTCAAGTCCGGATGAACAATGTTCTACGGATTCTTCCATATTTCGCAACATTTTCCTGTGTTAACCTAAAACCACTATTTCAATGGATTGCAAGCGTCGATTGCCCCTTCCATTACGATATAGGTGACATTCATCCCCGAGAGTTTTTAACAATGATTTCTAATGCTAAGAGAAGGGATTTGAGTAGACCAAAGAAGGAAGACAGAGAACCCGAGAGGGATAATGAACAAGCAGCACTGATTTGGCTTTAAAAGCCACAGAACAACAAAACAAAGAGACCGTTGGTTGCTGCTGGGTTGTTGGTCATTGTGGGAGCTGTTGCTAAAGCCAAAGCAGGAAGCAGAAGCCAAGAGGCAGCGCAGGAGCCAAGAGGCAGTGCAGAAGCAAAGAGAGCAGCCTACGGGGTCACTTGGTATCCAAGTGAAAGGCCAAGAGGACTATTTTTCTGATACAAGGTAGATAGAAGCCAGAGTGAAGAGCAAAGAGCCAAGAGCTAGAGCCACAGATCCAGAGTCAAATCCAAGAGCTATAACCAAAATCCAAAGAGCCAAAGTTAGAGCCAAGAGTTAGAACCAATAGCCAAGAGCCATATCCAAGAGCCAGAGCTTCAAGAGCCAGGGGATTAGATGGTGTCTGAACCCACTGTTTTTGTAGAAAATAGTAGGATTTGGGCCAAGAGCTTGTAAAAAGGACTTACACCATAATCCAGAGAACCTAGTTGAGTTGACTAGAGCTCATGGAGATGTAGCCCAAGATTTGTGGGTGAACTCCAAATTAATATTGCTGTCATGTGTCTGCTTTATTGCCGCATTATCTCTACTGCCTTATTTACTGTTATGTATATTTGTATATCAGTTTGAGCACCTCAACTTACAGCACAACAACAAAATTTAAGAAATAATCAGTTGAAACAAATGCAAGCATACACCCACACTTTCAAGCACATAGTTAATTCCACAATGGTTAATCATTAAGACTTGGGAAAATATTTAAGCTTTGGGAGTGGGAGAGGTTCTTGTAGATTAGACAAGAAACCTCAGAGCTCCATTTTCAGATCAATTTTTGAGGTCTAAAATGGGCCTCCTAAGAAAAATCTATGACCAAAATAAAATTTATAAGAATCAATAGGATTCAAGATGATGATGTCAACCATGAGGGATGATTCACCATTTTTAGAGTAAAAAAGTACAATTATTAAAAAATAATAAAATAATAATACTACTTTTTCAACTCATCTCCCTAAGTTTTTACTCAAATTTCGAGCGGGAGTACTTGATTGATGCAAAATTTAATTTCTCATCCAAGGAGTACCGATGTTGCATACTTTCAATGGACCCTGCTACCCGAAAAATTAGAAATACATGAAAAATGTGATTAAAATATTTTCCATGTATTTCTCATTTTTCATGTAACAAGGTCCATTGAAAGTATGCAACATGGGTACTCCTTGGATGAGGAATCAAATTCTGCATCCAATGAGTGTTTTTGCTCGAAATTTGAGTAAAACCATATGGAAATAAGTTGAAAATACAAGTTGAAAAAAATAATTTTGCATTTTTTCCCTCTAAAATTTGATGATGTAATCTAATCTTATTTTATTATTTCCGCTATTATTTTATAATTTCCCTAGGAGGCCCATTTTAGACCTCAAAAATCCCCTAATACGGTCCATTACATTAAAAAAAATGTCTGATTTTCATAAACAATTATTTCAAAAAATACAACTTGCATTGATATCCAAATAGATCATCATTCTTCGTTGGAAATGCTGTCAATGTTCAAGCTACTTCTATGACTTGGGTTATTTGGACAGATGCTTTGTTGATTGCATCGATTGTTTTCGTCTTCTTCAAGTTCCATTTACAATCATACAAATTAAGTGTAATGAGTGTATCTACATTGATGAAAATAGTGAAAAATGAAATAAATATTATACATCAATGTATATTGAAAAACAATGTACCATAGTAAGAAGTGAGCCGTAAATTATACACATTCTTTCAAAACTAAATCTCATGTCTTCTTTCAACAACTATTCTGTTGGCATAGTTCCATACTTTGTTTCATGAAAGTTTTATACCCCATAATAAATCATAGGTTTAATGTAAATGATTTTTTGTTCTATTAATTATAAACTCAGAGAAGTAAAACAAATAGATACTCATAAATTCCACAATTAATTTTTGATATGCCAACATATACTCACAACCCATATTTAACCCAATGTCAATCAATTCTTCTGATGGTTCCTCTTTGTATGTTAGCACCTATTTGAAGACATTCAAGGACAGTTGTTGTAAAACAACTTGAAATATACAAACTTTGATATCAACCCTTTCCTTCCTTGTCGTCTTGTTTTATGTGTTGAATGAGTTCCATTTTGTTTTTTTTTTTTTTTTTTTTTTTTTTGTTGCAAATACAAAACTTGAAAATTAATATTTAATGCTAAATTATTTGTTTATATTTACCTAATAGAAAAACCAATGATTACATACATTTGAAGCATGTTGTTGTTGCGATGACTCCTCTTGTGATGTAATTATGTCGATTTCATTGACCATCTCCTTGTACACTTTTTTGGACATTCCTACTAGCGTGTTTCAGATATCAACTCATTGATACTTTGGGATTTTCATAATCTTTTCGAAAAAATTAATAAACTATGTTTATATTTGATATATGAAAACAAAATATAACAAAATTGATATTAATAAATGAATGTTTTGTAGTAATATATACATATAATTCTAGAAAAGCATTTTAATTAGGAATATTACTTTTTGAATGATTCTTTTTTGTTGTTGTATGTTTTTCCTATTGCAAGTCTATAAGGTCTCATTGACCATTGCTATGGAAACACTTCAGGTAATTTAAATATGACTTGGTTATTGTAATCATTAGATGGATTTCTATATTGTAAGTGGAAAGTATGTCTATACAGTCGTTCCATTATACCCCTCTTAGTTTTGTAAAAGTTTTTTCCCTTTTCATTAACCTCTAACACCACTCCAGATGAGCTAAGGACCAATTCATCGTTATTTACATGTTTGATAATTTTTATTTTCTTAGAACAACATTATTTTCCTTCCTTGTTGGTCCCTGTAGAAAATTAAACATATGTGAATTAATAGAATGTTTGAAACATGTTATCTAATATTATTAAGTATTATTAATAAAATAAAAATAAAAACTCATATTGAATAGTATTTTTTCATTCACCTGATTCATCCTTCTGCAATTTTTGTATTAGACATTTACACTCTTCTACACTTAAATCAGAAAGAATCTTATCAATCTTATTTTTAGGCTCTACATGACACATACTAACCAATACATATTAATTAAACTTACATATAGTTCAAACATATTAATTTTGTAAAGAATTTACAAAGAACTTGCCTTTTTTGGTTTTTTGTATGTGCTATCATTGTGCCGACCAATATTTTTTGTTACTTGACATTTACATTTTTTATTAATATAAAAAATGTAGCATTCAATACATAAGCCACTAAATATATTTTATAAATGAACCACATAATTTTCAGCTAAAAAGAGCTCTGTTAACCAGTGCAGTTATGTGCATAAATACACTAATGTGTTTAATCTCGTAAATGCACTGGGGCGTTTAATTATTGAGCACCAACAATGAAAATTATTTTTTTAAATAACTTTAAATATGATGGTGCAATATGTGACGATAAAAGCATCATCATCATAGAAAAAAAGAAAACATAAAAAATTAAACACAATTTTTTTTGGACTTAATGGTGCTATTTGGCAGAGGTGCACCAATGCATTATATTACACAAGGCGCATTGATTAAAAGACGCTGTTTTTTTAAATGGATAAGGCCGACAGAGTTTGGATCTGATTCAATAAGTGCTCCCCTGCTTTACGTGTCAAATGACTTATATATAGTAACACAAATCCATTAAATCTAAAATGACTAAAATGGAAAGCCCTAATTGTGAAGTGGTAGAGGGAGTTAAACCCTAAGGTGAAATTTTGCAGCCACATAAGCAAGAAGAAACAAGAGTTTAAGGAAAGTATTGATTTTTTTTGTTTTGTTTTGTTTTTTTTGAAATCCCAGAAACCGATGCGGTTATTATTTTAATGCATTGGTGCAATTATTATTTTAATGCATCGGTGTAGTTATTATTTAAACTCATCGGTGTGGTTAGTTTTACAATAGCACCGATATGTTTTAAAAGTTACCTAAATTTTTATTTTTCACACAAAATGACATATTCATCTCGAATTATCCTTTAGGATGCATCTACATGAGTTACAATAGTTCATAGTATACATTTTCCACTTAAAATCGCCTTATTCTTGAAAAATGGTTTGAAAACTATATTGAAATTCAGATTGTTGTTATATGGTTCTCGAAATTAATTTTAGGTATGTATAAAAAAATTATTGCTGATTTTGCTCAAATGCAGGGAGAAAATCTCATTGTTATCGCTAAAAAATGATCACATAACCATTTCTAGCTAGGTGGATCGAAATACACCATCTAGGATTAATTTTACCATGGTAAAATTACTTTCACCATGGGAAATAATTTAGTAATTTTTTTTTTGATTGATAATAGGCAAAACTTCATGAGAATAATTGTGATAATCTTTTATTTATTTAATTTTCTCTAGGAATAATTATTAAATCATTTGTGTAATTATTCATGTCACATTTGATTCAAATAAATTCCCTAGGCATAATTAAATAAATCACTATTTACTTATTATTCCTTATTTCCATTATTGGAATAATTGTTAAATTTCTATTTAATAATCATTTCAATTTCACACAATTCTTAATCCTCACGAAATAATTAATAAATCATTTTATTTGTTAATTATTTCTAAATAAAGATATTTGACCATTTTGAATATCTTTTCCCTCTCCAAAAATATAATAAAGTATTCCTAATGGTTAGATCTTGCTTTCGTAAATATTATTTTATTGTTCTCCATTTTCGAGATTAAGTCAATACTTTGTTATAAATAAGAGAGTTTTTCATCCATTCTTCACCATGATCATTATCATCATCACCATTATCGTCTCTTTTATTTTGGACTCCCATTTGAGTTATTCACATTGTTCTGGGTTTTTCACATATTAAGAGAGAAGATCGATTACTAAAGCATCAAGGACATGAAAGGACCCATCCCACGGAGGGGGATTTGTAGATCCTTTTGTAGATCTCCTTCACAACGTGTCATGAATAAAATAATTTATTCATATTAAAGTCTTTCTATTTGAGTTATTGAATTGGATATCTATATCGTTGTTTGCTGTTTTGGATCGTATATGTTATTTTTGTTGCAGGATTTTCTAGTTTTTATTACAGATATGAAGCGTATGCAACAACAAATTTTTGTTAGGGTCACTTGTCACCTAGTGACTTAAGTGGAGTGTTTTTTCTATACTAATAATTTCACACTAACAAATGACGACTCCACTGGGTTTTTAGCTACATTGTCGTCAACAAATGACGACTCCACTGGTGTAATAACAACGTTCTTGGGTGACTGAAGTTTCAATAAATTTCAGGGTTTTCTACAATTATTTTTATCTTCTCAATTCCAATTTATAGTATTATTTCCTTTTTTGGTCAAATTTTTAGATTCTAGTGGTTTTCTGTTTCTTTCCGCAGATCATAGGTACTAGCTAAGTAGGAGATGGAAAAATCTATGCGAGATCTGCCGATCGAGAGTACTGGGAGAAAAATGCACTTTTCAGCCCCAAATCTACATTCTAGAGCACACTTTTTGTCCCAAAATTTTCATTTTCCATTGTTCCAAGTTAGTACCTCCATTTTTGAATTTTTTTTTCGGATTTTTTCCCCCGAATTTTTCAGATTTGCCAAGAGTACCCCGTGTAAACTGGAAGGGTTCCTTATCTATGTTTCAGTCTCCCCTAGGCCTAGATTCTTTTAGTTTCTCTCTTTGAGGAAGAAAAAATCCCCCTAAGGTTTAGAGTACACCTCCACATTTTTAGGGAGAGATTGGTTGAGTGAAGATTCTAGGGTTTCAACATTTTCAACCACTGATTTTCAGAGTGTGATCTATTACTTTTCAACACTTTTTGATAGGTTTATTTTACCTTTTATCCCTTTAGAGTTTGGGTTTTTCATTTCCCCCTTATGATCCCCTTAATTATCCTAGGTTTTAGAGCTTCATACGTATCCTTTGCAACAATTTTCACCTCTGATTTTTGCTGTTTGTCTGCACCATTTACAACAGATTAGTGCCTCTCAATCTTAGTCCTTTTCACAATAGGTATTTTAAGCATTTTATGTGACTTTGAGGAGACCTGTTTACCCTCTGTTTCTTAACTGCTTGATAGAATTCTGGGGGGGTTTTGTGTGCTTGATTCGCTATTTATTTTCATGTCATTTTCAACATTATTTATAGTATTTCAACACTTTATTTTCAACAACACATGGCATCATCAAACATGCTCAATTAACTCATCCACTTGACACATTATTTTCACACACTCACACCCTAAGCGATCATGATCTTGGTTAACACCACCAAGCCAAGACTTGAAACATTACACCTTAATAATACAACCTACATAGATTAATCCCACTTGAGCACTAGGGCCAAACAATCTTTGTAGTTTAGGTGTAGGATCGATGTGATAAGCTTCCAATAACACCATCGATTGTTTACATTGAGAAATAGAAGTTGACATATTATGGAGCTTAAAATCCTTCACCATCCCACAATCCAAAGCTAGAGTACATTAGAAACCCGATTCAAAGGGGGTTAGGCTAGGTTATTGTGCGAGCGGTTCTCCTTGAGGCTACCCAACCCGTGGCAGGGAATCCCATGCATTGGATATTATTAAGAAGCTCAAGACTGAACCACCCCCATGGGACAAAGGTAACCATAGTGACCAATCTTAGTAAAACACCCTATAGGGTTGGCTACGGGAAGCAGTTGGTTCTCTACCGTACCTTTCTCTGGACAACTCTGCTTGCGGGGATGAAATTCCATCAAGTAAGAAGTTCTTTGGAAGGCCATCTGAAACAATAGATTTATGATTGTTCAAGGATTTAGATCACCTATAGGCTAGATGCATTTTTCTTTGATTGGATGTGTTTTCTTGTATTAGAGTAAAATCATTAATATAATTAATTTACACTTGGCACCACTATACTAGGTGTTTTCTTACTATTTGTTGCTCTTTTATTCCCATTATCACCCTTTAGTCTTAGATTATCATTGTCTTGACATCATTGCGCCCCTAGGCGTTTGTCATGGAGACTTCGAGGTCTTCACCCTCAGTTCCTGTTAGTACATATTACTCCTCCCCATTGAGTTCGAGTTCATCTTCCCAGTCCTCCTTCTGATTCTGATTCTACCAATTCATTTAGCTCTTCCTTTGATTTCACGTCTTCTCAACCCCGTACCACCACCATGTTAGGCACCAACGTGGGTGTGGGAAATCATGGTGGTAACCTAGGTACCAAATATGGTAAACCCACAAGCGAAACCTCCACCAGTGTGGTCACTTCTCCTCCATTGTTTCCTTTTATGGCTTGTTGGGTCTCCTTGATTTCAACTAGGTCATCAACGATCTTCTTCTCCATGACCCCTGTTATCTCAAAATCAGACACAGGAAGGCTGCAGACCAGGAAGACCTCAAGTAACTATTTCAAACCTGCTTTAGGCTGAGGCTTAGCCTCCTCAACCTGAGAGGGCTCTCTCAAAAAGGGTTAAAGATTTTGATTATAGTTAAGATGGCTAACTCTTGTGAAACAAATGTAAAAATATGAATGGTGGAAACACATTTAGAAACTATCCATTGGGCTTATGGAGTCAACATCATTTCAATATGACAATGATTTCAACCTTACTTAGAAGTCAGGGCATTCAACATTTAAAATATTCAGAACATACCAACTCAAATAGGACCACACAGTCTATGAATGCATACAGGAAGTTAGAGCACCTCAAGTGAATTCTAAGTGATTACACATTCATACCACTATAAGAATTAGGAAAAGAACAATATCACACATTTTGAACATCAAATCCCTCATGAATCCTGAGAAGTAAAGCCAAACATGTATTACCAAAACAGAGTATTACATAAGCCAAATATCAGAGTTTTTTTCATAGAATTTCGAACCCTGGTTACATTGCTCTTTCTCCTATATATAGAGCTCTTTACATAACTTAGATTCCTCCTCAAGCATGAGGGGAATTCGAATTCATCATACTATGACACCTATTGATACTTAAAACTACCTATTAAATGCAAATGACACCTAACTAGCAGTCCTAGAGACCTAATACAACTAGGAGTCTAACTCCTTATCATGATTACAACAACCTTATATAAGAATTTAAAGCATTCTTTGATAACTTTCATCCTCAAGAAGTCAAATTTGATGAAGCCTCCCACGTGGTCATCTAACTGTTGAAGACAAACCCTAGAAATTAGGGAACATGTTTCCCTGTTTTTAGGTTTAGGATTCATGAAAATGTCACGTGGGAAAGAACCTTTATCTCCTCATACATGACACATTTTTCAAAACTGAAGGAGGTTTTTGTATTCCAGGATGTATAGAACAAAAACCTCTCTTTGTTTTTTAAAATACTTCTCCAGCTGTCTAGAATCAGTCCTTGAGGAAGACATGTAAAACAGGAATTTTGATTTTTGAAAAACTGCACCTACAACAGTTTTGTAGTGCAAGCTTAGTCTTTCATTTCTCCCAGATCATAATGGATTTGAAGAAATTAGAAGAGGTTTTTGTACTTCAGTATCTTAGGAATGAAAACCTCTTTCACTTTTCAGAGAGGAGTTTTCCACTGCTCAGAAACTCTTCTAGAAGTTGACTGGTAGAAACTAGGAGACAAAGTTCCTCCTTTTTAGAGTTTCATTTTTATTCCTGTCTTCGACCTTCTGCTACTTTTTTTTCCCTTTCTGGATGTTTAAACCTTGTAAATACTCCCTTTCAGAAATCCTTCTTCACAAATATTTACTTTTTGTCTCTCAAAATTGGTCCATCAAGTCATAATATGCAGCTACAGCAGTTTCATAGCGCGCTACGAAACTGCTGTGTGAATAAAAAAACACATTTTTTTCAAAAAAATATTCTTCTTGTGATTTCTTCACATCTTCATCTTATGCCAATAGGCCACATATCTTTGACATAATTCATCCATAAACCAATTCGAAAAGGTAATGTTCTAACCAAAATTGTGTTAAGGCTCCAATCACTTACAACCCGGTTCTTTTATGCTGAGATTGTCCTCCTAGTTTGCTCAAATGAATTTACAGGTCCTTAATCTGTCTCTTTTACCTTTGGCTCTGCCTCTTGTAATCTTTGTAAATGCCTAGTAACAAGTCTTCTTGGCTTTGAAAACAAACTTTGAGAATTGGTCATCAAATTGAAGCTTTTTGGAAGATTTAACTCCTTTGGTTTTGTTCTTGTTGGCTTCAAGTAGCTCTGCTTGGACCAGAGGAGTCTCTTCTATGTAGATGGTGTGGAGGAGATTTTTCAAACTTCCCTTTGAAGCTGGGCTTTCATCAAAAATCATTGTCTTCCCCTTTTCCTTGGCTAATTGACTTCTATTTACTCTTCTTTTGACTGTTTTATCAATAAACTGCTCTTGTACCACTTCCTTGATCTGAACCTTCTTCTTCTGTGATTGTTTGAGTGCTTCTTCAACCTCTCTATTCCTTGTGATAACATCTAAGCCTTCAGGCTCAGGTCTAAGACACTGGCCTGATCTGTGATTTTTCCTTTCTTCAGACATGTCTATGAAATCCCTGCAAGGAAACTTGAAGATAAACCTGCACTGTATTGGTTTGAACACTGCCTTACTTGAATTTGAAACTGAGATCTGCCTTGCTTGATCTTCAAAGAATTCAAATTGAACATCTGTCAATGTGCTCCTCATGAATGAACCCAAACCTAAATCATAATTGTGACTACTTGGATCTTTTTGAAATTTGCAACCTAAGCATACCAAGACTCCTAACGACTCCAATAATGAGAATGAATGGCTGCATGTGATAGGCATGGTTCAAGGACTGACACATGCTGATGAAAAATTAACGAATTTTGATGGAAAAGATAGTTAGACCAAATCTGGCACAAATCCCTGATTTCGTAGCGCAACTAGTGTAAATTCTGTGTTTTGCGCTACGAAATCTCCTAGTTACGAAACTGTCTAGGTGTTTTCATAGCGCAAATAGTGTATTTTTGTGAGTTTGCGCTACGAAAACTCCTAGTTGATTTTGAAATGCATGTAACTTTTGAAACAACCTTAACACATGACACTTTGAATAAATGTGGGACCAATGGTGGGTAAAACAAGATTGTTGACCATATTTAACAAAGGGAACAAGACTCCTAGGACCTAGACACTAAAGCAAACATGGAAAAACTGAACCCGGACTAACACCTAACCTTTACAATGAAACTGATTTGAAAAAGAATTTGAAATTTTTTTCTTAAGTGATAACAACCCCAATTGGCCATCTATACCTACTAAAATTCCTTCAGACATCCCAAAATTTGAAGGTAATCCTGGATAAGATCCCATGCATCATGTTCACTCATTCCATATGTGGCGTTCATCCAATTCTATCACTGAAGACTCCATTCATCTTCATTTGTTCCAATGTGCACTTACTGGAGCTACCGCTAAGTGGTACGTCGATCAAACCATAGCCACTCATTCCACTTTTGTGACTCTTGCCAAATCTTTTCTTGTCTATTTCTAATTACCTCTCCGTTATGACATTGGTATTGAACTATTGACTTCTTTCCATCAAACTTCTGCCACTCGCCTATCTGACCATGTTCAGGAATGGCGTAGAAGGAGGAGCATATGTAGAGCTCCTGAATTCAAAGACCGCCTCTATATGGATTGGTTCCTTAGATCTCTTTTGGCCTTAATTTCTAAATATATCACTTTAATCTTCCCCTAGTATGAGGAAGACGCACTTCAAGTAGCCTTGAAATTTGATTTGATCTATGCCCAATCAGGTTATGTTTATACTATCATCCCCGATATGCCTAAGCTTGGTGTTGCTAATGCACTGAAGGCATCTCATGCCATGGATGGCATAGTTGGAACCCTTTCACACCCTCAAATTCAACCATATGCTCCACCTTTGATGATTTATGGTCAACCTCAAGGAGGGACCGGTTCCTCTTACATTTATCCCTCCCTCAATCTTGCACATGACAACTCTTATCCAGGTCCCAAAATGACATAGGCATATCTCCATTCACATCAATAGATGCTAGGGCCAGCTGTTGCTCCACCTATTTATCCCAATGTTTCCCCACCTCTGTATTATCCGTATGCATCGCCTAAGGCTCCATCCCCTCTGGCACTAGCTCCCTAGCCCCCCATGCCTGCTCCACCTCTGCCACAACAACAACCTCCTCCACAAGGTCAAGTGTATTCTCAGTAGAGCACAACCAATCCCCCCTAACCCCAAGAAAAGGAACAAGTGTAAAGATAACCGGAACCAACAATATCAAGGTACTTAAGGTAACCAGGGTCCACCACTTAATGCACCTCAAGGAAACTAGCCTAATCCCGCAACCTAACAGCAGGCCATACAATCCAAGAAAAACAAGGGTCTTCGTACGAACAATCCTTGTGCTTGTTGTAGATTTTATGGCCATTATACTCATGAGTGTCACCTTTTACCTCAGATGCGTCAATTATGGGAAGATCAAGCAACTGCTTCTAGAGGACCGCAACCCATCGCTCCTCCTCCCCCTTTTGCTTCATCTCAACTGATGGTGCTTACCAATCCTTTTTCTCACCAAGGATATGTTCCTACTCAACCTACATAAGGTCATAAAACTCCTCTAGCTCCACCATCTGGTCACCATGATTATCATGTGGTCACCATGATTATCAAATTCTCATGATGAGTTCTAATGAGGTCAATACCAAACAAGTCAACCTCTAGACTTGATTGCACCAATATGATAAGCCATCTGATAAGTCAACGACTGAGTACCAACCCCAAGTTTCCACTAAGCCTCTGTCGTCATCCAATTGTCCCTTATAGATCCCTCCACCTAAGGTAGAGGTTATTTCTAAGATTCCCAAAGGTCCATTACATCGAAACACTGCTTCTGCTAAAGGCACCCACACCTATAGCATAGTAGATGACTTGGCGCAGCCTACTGTTACCATGCCAACATTGTAAGTCCTCGAGACGTGTCCATCCTAATTGAAAACTATACTTTATGCTTTGGGTGTCATTGATCCCCAAGATGATCATATGATTGTATTTCATGTTGATAAGTCAGAAAATCCTCCCCTACCTTCATCTATTGTATTTCAAATACCAATATCCATTCAAAACGCCACTGTTCAACAATGGATCATAGACAAAGGCACCTCCACCTGTGTGATGGCTACTAATGTTTGGAAGCGTCTTGGTTCCCTAGACCTATCCCGTCCACCATCACTCTTTATGCTTGGGATGGTCATCCCTCACAACCCCTTGGCTTATATCGCAAATACCCTATCATTATTTCCAGCAAGACTCTCTATTGACATTGAAGTCATTGATGCTACCTTAGACTATAACATCATCTTAGGTCATAGTTATACCTATGTTATGTTTGCTGTCGCATCTATGGTTCAACGTAAGATGTGCTTTCCCTACAATGGAAAGATCGTTACCATTGATCATTTGATGTACTACGATCCAATTCCCAGACTTCACCTCTATCCAACATCTCATTAGTGACTGAATATAATACTATCCCAACCCTCACCAATGTTTCTCCTAGAGTATACAAATACTCCACTTTGCATGGTGCTTATTATGGTCCGCCACCTACTCCTTCTGAGCTTGGATCATCCAGTGTTTGAATTCTCCAAGCATCACGAGATGCCCACAAATAGTCTGGTATGCCTTTACAATAGCCAACACATCTGCAACCTGTTGTTCCCAACTCAAGCCAGCCTTTTGGTACTACTCCTCAAGGACCATTTCCTTTCGTTGGTATCTCTCCTAGTCTATTTCCACCTAGAACCGTTCCCCAGACCTTAACCATCGCAGAGTAGTTCCTCCAGGCCATTACCCTTCTGGTCAGGTATCATTCTTATTTCCATCCTTGAGAGTTTATTCTAAACCTGTTATGGCTACATTGAGTTTACCTAACATTACCTTGGGGATCCCAGTCTGGTGCATTGATGCTCCAATGAACACTCCCCCCAATCAACTCAAACCTTACACTACTTTGACCCCGATCCAACCTGTTTTTCCTACCCCTGCCTTTGCTTCAGTTCCACAACCACCTCAATAGGAACCTACTCCTATTGTGAAAGCATCTAGCGAGGGGGGCAAATCCTAGAAAAAGGGAACCAAATATAAGACCCCCCCCAGCAACTCCAACTTCTCCTAAGCTGCCAAAGTCAATGCCTCCATGTGATTTGTGTGATGTTGTTGGTCACGCAACCAATAATTGTCGTAAACTCCTTCATGTCAAGAATGTGGTCTCTAATACCTTCCCTAATTCTAACATTCTTGAGGTCGATGTCACCTTACCTGAGTCAACTAAGAAGAATAAATCATTACACATGAATCACCCATGTGCTTTGTGTGATAATTATGGCCATTATTCTCACCGTTATCCCTGTCTCGAAGATTTTCATGATACACTCCAAGTGATTTGCAAATTAGAGGTCGCTCATAGTGATTCCACCTCTCCACTACCCATGGATTCTGGTCCCAACCCTACACCGAAACATGAAGGCTCTCAACCACTCATTGTGATCCATCCCCTTGATGTCGACATATGGATAACACCACTACTCTTCTCTACTTGTCGCCATCCATGAGATCGATGCATTGGAACTCCCTTGATGTCTCCTATTGTGATTCTGTTGAACCTTCTTCGACAAACACTTCGCTCTCAACATTGGTAGATGTCCCATCTACTAGTCATATGTCTCCCAACCCTGACGATGTGTATGTGAACCTTGTCTCTCATGAAGATGCCTCAGGTCACTCTTCTTCATCATGTGGTATCTCTTCCTCCTGTCCCCCAATCTTCCATTTTGACGAAGACATCATGGAAGCCATGACCACCCCTGCTTATCCTTGGGATGATACACACCATCGTGTGTATGTATTTCCGCAACAAACCCATGACCGATATGTTGTGGAGTCCAAAGACTTCATCCATGATGAGTTTTATTGGTTCAACTACCCCTTAGTTCAAACCCACAAATTCGAACCACATCCACCTTGTGGCCATTACACTGAAACCCAATGTTTGGGTAAAGGGGAATCCATTTTTGAGAGTCCAAAGGAAGTAATTCTCCCTCACCCTCATAGTGCATTTGGTAGTGTTGACTCTAGTACCATTATTCTTCCCCACCTTGAAGAACCTCTAGAGTCCCATATCCCTCTAGATCACCGTGGGGATGATCCACGTAATCATTCCCACCTCTTACATCAACAACCTAGTCCCTTAGACTTTGTTGTTGTTCAACCACCGTGTCATCAATGTGAACATCAATCCATTATATCTGAAGCCACTCTTTGGTATAGTGACACCATTATGGCGAACCTAGAAATTCAGTCCATTTGATTAATATATATAGTGCCAAATGAGATTAGTAATCCATCATTTCCTTTCTCTAACTGTATATATCCACTCTTCCCACAAGAATACATCCATAACATAAACAAATGGTGAACCACATAATTAAAATCATGCATAACCATATTATATACATCCATCTAGTGTTTGGAGTCCATTACTCTAAATACATCTGGCATGTCCATAACATGCTGGTGGGAACCTATGACCTCGCATCTCCTCATGATCCTATGCAAGATCTTGTGCTAGTAGGGTTGAATGTTTGAATCCATTATTCGAACACTTGGAACACAATGACACTCCTCTAGCTAGGGATATCATTCCCACATTTTCATACCCGATCAATCCCTTCCATCATCACATGCTCAGGGGATGTATCTCATGTTTGGGGGCACAATGACCCTTGGCCACCTTTATCACTTGATTAAAATAAGTCTCAGCCTAGACCCCAATGATCTAGGTATGGTTGATTATCCTCCCATTCTTTGGATATTTTGTCCTACCAGCCTCTTCTGTGAGCCATCTACACATCATATGTCGTAGATGATTGATACCATATATTAAAACATTCTACTCTATGTGATGCCACACTTACCATTCGATCCATAGATTTGACTTGGTGGGAGGGGATAATTCTAGACCTCCTCTAATAGTTCATTCCCATGATCTTTTATTTCCTTAATTCTTCACCAGGAACCATTCTTACAAGAGGCATTAAGGCCATCTTTAGACGAGGAAGGCCACCTACCTAAAAATCGTTGATCCAAATTCCAATGGTCGATTTTTCCTCTACGATCTCCACAAGATTTAGGGCTTTCACCTTCTCTCCAAATTCTCCACAACTCACTATGCAAATGAATTGGATTTGGGAGTAAAAAGGCTTTTTATAGGAAAAATCCTAGTTTTTTCATCGCCCACTGCAACCAAACCATATCTCCATTTGACGAACTGTCAACACTATTGGAAATATATAACCGAGATCTATAATGGGTGTCCCTTCATTTTTGGTAATTTGACACTTCATCAGGAAGCCATTTTTTCCATGATGTCTCACTTTGTTGCCTATTAAAATCAAATTTCTTCATTTGAGCCACCCATATTGTGGTACTACTTTACATTTGCACTGGTTGACTCATATTTCAATTTTCATCATGAGTAACTGTCATTTACTTATGTTTTCATGGTCCCCTTTCGGCCTTCCCCACGTGGCAATGTCATCGAGTCATCCTTGTTCAGAGCATCCAAGATGAGTCACCCTTGCATCTATGGATTTTGTTTCGAGTCCTCTTGAGTCTAGTTATAGTATTACATACATCTTTGTGTCACATCCATCCCATTGTATTGATATTTGTTCTCCAGCTATACTACTCCGTCTTTGAAAAACCCTTGTTTGAGTAATTGACCATTTCCTTTGGAATCAATTCAATCGCTGCCAGGAGTCAACCATACATATCATGTTCTGACAAGGTAAGTCATCAATTTGCCACTCATCTTGTTTCCTTCCATCATCATCCTTGGTGTTTGTCCATCAGTCACTCTACTACGATACATCATGCCTTTGTTAAGGATTTCTTATTGCCTTAACTCTGGCAGGCCCTCTTCTATCGACTTCAACACATTTATTCCATAAGTGTAGTCTAGAGGGAGGTGTATCTTGGTTCCAAATTTCATCTTTGTTCAATTCCCCAGATCAAGAAAAGGGAATCATCATTACGCTTTGACTTGGTTGTTTCTAATGTGCTCAACTCCAACTCCTTATTGCATGATTGAGAATTGTACACTTGATGGTTTAGTGATTCTTAGGTGTGTGTGAGATGTTCCATACCTCATGTGGGGGTGGCCCTTTAGGTAGCCCCCCACATGTGCAAATGTCCACAGATGTTGATCCAACCTCATATGCAAATCTGCAGATGTGATGGGTTCGATTTCTGCCACTTGGAGTGCCCATAACATGCATGTTTGTTTCATATGGTCCATTCAAATCTTCAGAGTCCTTTCCTACTCAGCAGGGCTTCTTTGGTTGTGATCCCCCTCACCATGTTAGTTTGAGGTGCATTATATCTCATGTATTCAAATGTTATTGTATTCAATCTTGGCCTATGTATTTCTAGGTGCATTATGTATATGGGATCTATTGTATTATTTTCTGGCCCATTGATGTCAACATATCATGTATCATGTGCTTTGTAGCTCATTCCCACATTGTTGGGCTCATCATTATTCTTTGTACGTAGTTATCTCGGCGGGTATGCCTCCCCTAACTCATTTGAGATCATGTACTCCAAAATAAAATGAGACTTCTATCAATTTAGTAGGTCTCACCCCCTCCATTTTTATGCTTCCTTGCATTGGTCCAATTCTCTCTCTCTCTCTGACTCCCCTTTAGTGTTTCGTGGAAGTGTAACCTACAACATTTTTCAGTCATATGATTTTCTCCTAACACTCATATGTTGGGGGCAATCTGTTATCACGAATAAATGATCACCTAGCCATTTCTACCTAGGTGGATCGAAATAGACCATGTAGGATTAATTTTACCATAGTAAAATCGCTTTCACTATGGGAAATAATCTAGTAAACCATTTTTATTAAATTATTTTCTGATTAAAATAAAAAAACCCCATGAGAATAATTGAATAAATCATTATTTATTTAATTTTCTCTAGGAATAATTATTAAATCATTGTTTGATAATATCCTTTGTCACATTTGACTAAATCCCCTAGGAAAAATTAAATAAATCACCATTTATTTATTATTCCTAATTTCCATTATTGGAATAATTGGTAAATCACTATTTAATAATTATTTCTATTTCACGCCATCCTTAATCCTCGTGAAATAATTAATAAATCATTTTATTTATTAATTATTGTTAAATAAAGATATTTGACCTTTTTGAATATCTTTTCCCTTTCCAAAAAATATAATAAAGTATTCCTAACTGTTAGATCTTGATTTGGTCAATATTATTTTATTATTCTCCATTTTTTAGATTAACTCAATACTTTGTTATAAATAGGAGGTTTTTTCATTCATTCTTCACCATGATTATTATCATCATCACCATTATTGTATCTTTTGTTTTGAACTCCCATTTGAGTTCTTCACATTGTTATGGGTTTTTCACATATTGAGAGAGAAGATCGATTACTGAAGCATCAAGGACATCAAAGGACCCATCCTGTGAAAGGGGATTTGTAGACCCTTTTGTAGACCTCATTCATTAGGTTTCATCAATACAAGAATTTATTCATCTTAAAGTCTTTCCATTTGGGTTATTGCAATGAATATCTATTGATGTTTGCTGTTTTGAATCATATATGTTATTTTTGTTGTAGGTTTTTCCACTTTTTATTGTAGATCTGAAACGTAAGCAACTGCAAATTGTTGTTAGGGTCAGTTGTCACATAGTGACTTAAGTGGACTGTTTTTGGTACACCTTCCAAGAAATTTCACACTAACACTCATAATATGAAATGGCCAATCCTTCAAATTCTAGCTCGTTCCATATTGCTCAAATTCCTTTGCGGAGTTCCCCCTTTCCATATTCAGTAAGTTTATATTTTATTTATATTTTGATTATCTAATTGATTTTTTTTTTAAATCCATGTCAATTTGAATAAATGTATCCAAATTTACAGGATCCTAATTCAGAATTGAGTTCAAATGCATAAAATATTCCACTAGTTCAAAAACATCAGAAGCTATTATCAGGAGCAACATACCTCAAGAAGTTTGTTAAATTGGACAACTTCTTTACCCTGCCATCTTGCAGCTGCAATCCTAGGTCAATAATGGTAATAATTGTTTATTATAATGTAATTTCAACAAACCATTTGCATTGTGCTTACTAATATCATTGTTGTACTAATGTTCAATATTTTTTGAAATTAGGATTCTAGTGATGATGAATGACCCACCTACCATCTTCTGTGCACCCCACTACACTGTTGAATTGAGAGAATATTCCATTAAGAGCAAAACTTAGAGAGGAGGTATACCAAGAATGGTTGAATCAAACACCTATTCAATTCCCACCACGTCTAGTTTCATCAATTAGGAATGACTACAACAATAGTAGTTCTTTATCACAAGTTGGAAATGGAGACAATCAAATAGAGGTTGGGATGAATGATTAGTTACAAGATACAACTTCCATGGAGGTAATGTTGTTAGATGCAATATTGTTAGAAAAAAGTATCATTGATACCATTTTCAAAAGCCTGAAATTTTCTTTCACTGCCCCTCTCTTTGGACCCGACAACTTGTCAAAGTCTATCTAGCCAGGGACAATGATGTTACTGTATAACTTGAAATCATAGTTTGGCATGTAGAATGCATGTTTCTTGGAAATATTAAGGTAATTGACCATGATCAAGTCCCTTATATTTTGAGAAATCTTGTCACACAATCAACATTAAAAATGGTTGATTTTATGAGCGTTAAATATTGATGGTGTACATTTATATTTCCCACCAACCGCGAATTATTCAAAGATAAGGTTATTTAGGGTGATAATGTCTTTCCCATAGCTATAAAGAGGCAAATTAGTTGTTGAAAATGTTGGGTGTTAAGTACATATTGTTTCATGCATGTTTGAATGATTGTATTCTATATAGAGGAGAATATGCAGTGTTATGCAACCAACTCACAAAATAGAAGAAAAGATAGATCAACGACTTCAAAATCAACCTCTTCGAGGGGCAACCTACTTTACATTACATAAATGAATAATTTTTGGATGATACAAATGACAAGACCTACTTTCTATATATAGGAGTCTAAGGG
>APFE031247716.1:848692-882190 GCA_000404065.3 Pinus taeda | reverse complement strand
CACACATATCCCCTGTTTTAATTTTCTTTTTTTCTATTTTTCTTTATCATATATTTTTCACTTTTCTTTTTCTTCTTTTGAAATTTTGAAAATAATTTGCAGAATGAAATCATTATTTACAACATCTCTTATGAGAAAATCAACATATAATCATCAATTGATCCTATAAATTATAGGGCCCTAACAATGGCTCCAATGGGGATAGCATCCTCCTTGTCAGGTGTCAATAACACTGTATATCGGTAGCCTTTGTCCACTGGGTACTTTATTCTTATTCTATAACTGAATTGATTAGTTGTTGTTATTATAAATATTGGCCTCAACTCATTAGAGTCTTAGGGCATTCTCTGCGGACTTCAATTCCTGATGTTAGCCACCCTCACTTGCAGTAGAATGATAAAATGATATTTACAATGACATGTATGAAAAACTTATCTATCCTTGACTGAATAGTGATTGAGTAGTATGTTATTGACAAGTCCTCTTGGCAATGCTTCTCCAGTCAAATATTTCAGCAAGAATGCATTGTTACCTCGAAAATCTTCAATTTTATAGGGTCCTTTCCATATATTATCAAATTTCCCATGCTTAGCTTTCTCTTCATATCTGGAATCCCATCTTAGAACAAGTTCATCTATTTGGAAGTCATCTGCTTTGGTCTTTATGTCATGAATCTCCTTGATTTTGTCCTGAATTATCTAAGTTTTGTTGTAGAACTCTTCCCTGATTTTCTCCAACTGAATCATTTTATTTAACCTTCTTTGTACATCATTTGGCTCCACTTGTGATTCCCGCAATAATTTTAGCACTAGAATTCCCAGGGAAGTGGGAAAAATTACATCCACTCCATATAATAATTGGAAAAAGACATTCCAATAGATTTCTTAGTGCTAATTATTTCAACCCATAAGTATTAATTAATCAATTTCCTATGCCACGATTTCATATTTTACTACAACAATTTCTTTATGATGTTGACTAAACTCTAATTAGAAGATTCAACTAATCCATTCCCTTGAGGATGCTAAGTAGTAGAATGTCCTAATTTTATGTGATACTTGTGACATAAATCAATCATTTTATTTGATTTGAAAGTAGTTGCATTGTCAGTAATGAATTTATGTGTACATCCAAATCTTGATAGAATATTACCTTCTAAAAACTAAATTATGACAAAATCTATAGCTTTTCTGGTTGGAATGGCTTCAATCCATTTGGTGAAGTAGTCAATAGCATTGAGGATCCATTTATGTTGATCTGAAGAGCTTCGATGGATTTCTCCAATAAAATATAAACCCCATTGTTAGAAAGGAAACTCCACTAAAAAGGCTTTAAAGGTAAGGGAAAAAAATTTCTCATTCCTTGAAAGCTTTGGCACTGATAGCAGGTTCAAACTCTCTTATGAACATCTGCAAACAAGGTAGGCTAATAGAAACCAGCCCTCAGGATTTTCTTGGTTGTGGATTTCCAATATAAATGTCCTCCACAATCCCCTTAATGGAAGTCTTCCATGAGTTTTTTTTCTTCATCTTTTAATAAAAAATTTAGAAAAATACCTCCAATATCTTTCCAATACATAGCCTGATATAAAATGCAAAATTTCACAACTTTTAATTTGAGGAATCTAGATTTGGTATTTGCCAAATCAGTATGAGCTTGTAAATTTTGTAAAACATAGACAATATATGCATACCAAGGAAAGGTAGAAAGATACTTTTGATACCTATGGAGTCACCATCTCTTCCTATTCATCAAGTGAAACTATATTATTTATGTCCAGTGCATAGAAATTTGACTCAACCATTAGCTTAGCCAATTGATAACCTTTGATGAGTTTAGTAGGCCTTATCTCAATGTCATATTCTAAAATTATTGTAATCCATTTGCCTCTTTTCCCATCTGGATCAGTCTGACTAAGGTTATCTTTCACTACAAAACTTGGAACAAATGCAATTATGTGGGAATGTAGAATGTACACTCTGAATTCTTTCAGTGCCTTTACTAAATAAAAGGCTTGATTTTCCATGATATTGTACTTTAAGGAAGCATATATTAAAGCTCTGCTGAAGAATGCTATAGGTTGTTTATGTCCCTCCTTATTTTTCTGCAACAAAACTACTACAATAGCGTGTTCTGATGCAAAATAGAAAATCATGTAATGTTTAGTAAAATCAGGGCTAATTAAAACATGAGCACATGTAAAATCTACCTTTACTTCACTAAAATATTTTTTAGCCTCACTATTCCATTTTATCTCAATATCTTTCTTCAACATGTTTGTGTTTTCTCTCAATATCTCAGCCAAGTTTTGAATGAATCTTCTCAACAAACTGATATTGCCAATGAAAGACTCAATTTCTTTTTTTTGCTAGGGAGGATCAATATTCATTATGGCTTCAACTTTGATGGGATATATTCTGATACCAACCTTTGAAATAATGTGACCAAGTAGCTTTCCTTCTTCTAAACCAAAAATATATTTTTTGGGGTTCAAGGAAATACCATATTTCCTACATTTTTCAAAAACCTTCCTTAAGTGGAGCAAGTGATCTTCATATGCTTTGGAAAATATAGTAATGTCATCCAAATAAATCATAATAAATCTATCCTTCTCATTACCAAAAGAAATATCCATTTCTCTCTGGAAAGTGGCCCTTGCATTCATAAGGCTAAAAGGCATCTTGAGATACATAAAGGTCCCCCAAGGTGTTGTGAAAACTATTTTATGTTGATCATTAGCATGTACCCGAATTTCGTTATATCTTGAAAAACTAGCCAACAAAGAAATTCTACTGGAACCAACTATTTTCTGTAAAATATGATCCATTTTAGGTAAAGGGTAGTTATCCTTGAGAGAAACTTTGTTCAAATTCATGAAATCCACATAGAGCCTTATTTCTCGTCTTCTTGCTAGTTGGTACTAGATTTGACACTCATTTTGAAAATCTTAAAGGCACAATGATTTTGGCATCAAAGAGTTTTATAACTTCCTTTTCTATCAAAGGTAACAAAACTAGATTTACCCTCCTTAATTTATGCTTGAAGGGTTTTTGTTCCTCTTTGATGGAGATGGTATGTTGTATTATACTTGTATCATATTTTTTTAAATCTTCGTAATTCCAAGAAAACACATCAGAAAACTCTTTTAATAGATATATGTAATTTTTTTTTCTTTGGGAGGCAAGGAATTGTACAACTTTACAATCTTAGGATTTTCCTCAGTAGCTATATTGCAGTCTTCAACCTTATCTGCTACAGGTTCTATCTTTGGATTTTTGGCTATATCATTAAAATAAAACAACCCTTCTAATGGAAACAAACCTCTTGGTAACACATTCTCTTTCAACTGTAGAACCTAAAGTTCTTCTAGATGTCATCAGTCTCATTTAACATTGTTTCATTTATATCATCATCTACATAGTTATCTACATCAATATGTATATTCTCAAACTGTTCTCTTAACTACAAAAAACTTTCTTTCTTCTCATCACTACCCAAAACTTGCCAATATCTACCATTATTTGGGACAACTAGCATGTGTTTCACTTCAACCTCATATTTTCTATTGGGATTTAAAGGCATCTTACAAGTGATGACTGAAGTAGCCAATGCATCATTGAAGACGTTTTGACCTTTGGTAATCAGAGACAATTGATATTCTGAGAAACACTATAGAAAATCGAAGACTGCATTTCTGTAGGCCCTTAGACTAGTGTGTTTAGTCGAGTACTCACCTTTAATTTGACTTATGATGAGTTTAGAATCACCATGTACATAAATCCTTTTAGCTCCCAACCTCTTCAAAAGTCGCAGTCCTAAAATCAGTGCTTCATATTCAACTATATGATTTGTACATTGGAAATTTAGCTTTTAAGAATGTCCCTTTACTACACCTATTCTTGAGTTTTAGATCCAAACACCTACCCCTATTTCTTCCTTACTCACTGTCCCATCAAAATCTATGTTCCAAAGGGCTTCACCCTCTTCATCTTGTTTCCCAACATCTAATTTTATCTTCTCTATTTTTCTTAATTGAATGTCTTGGTATGATACCTCTATTTCTTCACATATGTCATTATACATGATGAAGGAATCCATATCTGAATGCATAAAATAAAAGGGTTAATTATTTGTTTTTTCTTTGATACTAACCATATACTTCATTAAAAATTTCCCTGTATAACCTCCTCTGCTGAAAAAAATAGGAATGGTGGCATATGTCATGTCCATCTACAAAGTACCCTGTAATTTTTCTCTCCGTGATCTTGATACCAGAATTGCATATTTGGGAGGTATGTCTACCATTGCAATATCCATTACCACACTCTTTGCTAGGATTTGGGCCAGAGTAACACATAAATCTTTGATGAGACCTAAATATCTGACTTTTATAGAATCAAAAGAATATAAATCTTTGTATTGTCTTGTTATGTCTAATCCTATCTTTTCCATGATGCCTCTAGGCATAAGATTGTGTGAGGAACCAGAATCAAGCATAACATTGTGAATAATTTTATCATGAATGTTTAAATTGATATAGAAGGGAGGCATACTACCATCCTGAGACTTCCCTTCAACTTTAGGCCCCAAACAATAATTCAGGTTGGTCATCAATTAGGTTGACTGTGTATGTTCCATATTCCATCTTCAACGCCTTCATAACTTGAGATCTATATGCATTCTTATTAATCAATTTTGTCATAGGAATACAAATTTTCACCTTGGCTAATTCATTTTCAATACTGAAAGATGTTTAAGGTTTGTCTATTTCTTTGACATTTACACCCTGTTTTGGAGGAGTTTCCTTTTGAGAATCATCCTTAGCCTGGCTGGTAGAAGGGGTGTCACTTTGAATTTTCTTGGTAGGATTTCCAACAGTGTTTTTAATTCTCAAATTTTACTGCTTGTGCACCTCCATGATATCATTTTGGTATCCCTTTCTATAATCACATGTCTCTGTGGGGATGACTTATGGCTGTGATAATCAAAAATAGATCTTTCTCTTCCTTAGTTAAGAAAATGTTGTTAATTTCTCCTTCCCCAAATAAGTTTATTTGATTTTCTTCAGGATCCTCTTGGTAACTTAGCTTCTTCATCTTCATAATTTCCTTGTAATGGAGGTCTAATCTGGTGCTAATCAGTTGGGCCTCTTTGTTCTCTTTGTTTGGTTGGGGGTGGGTTTCTCCTAAAATTAGGATTTCTAATTTGAGAATCCCATTTATTTTCCCTTGGAGGAGCCATGTCATATATAATTATCCTATCCATCAGTCTTTCCATGGTTTTGACTAAGGTATCCACTTAGCATCCAATGAAGAATAAGCAAGTTCTTCTTTAATAATAACTCTTCTCTCAGCCTTCAACCTAGATCTCTTTGCTGATAAATTTTCTTCCACATTGACTGCATTCCTTTGTATTTCCTCTAGGCTACCAAGATTTCTCTCCCTCAGTTGGTAAGACGTATCTGGATCAAAACCATATGGAAATTTGATTAAAGCTAGTCCTGGTGGGGTTTGTATTGTAGTTGGAATAAAATTGTAAATATTATTGAATCTAGTGTAGTAGTGTTCGACTGTTTCACCAGGGGATCTCTTTATACTATCATATTCGGCCAAGATTTAGAGAAGATTCTTCTTTACTTCCCATTGTATGAGGAAAATTTGGTGAAATTGTGTGAGATCTAGGATACTAGTTGTTGGAAATACCCTAAACCATTTCTTAACTTCTCCTATCAAACTTTGTGCAAATAATCTCATTTTCACATCATATTCATCAACTTCATGCAAATGTGAATGATCATTCATTCTATCTATGTGTTATTGTGTTGTGATTGGCCCTATGCCATCAAATTGAGGTATTAAGATATGATAATCTTGTGGCCTGACATTAAGTTGTCCAGGCAGGACAAGGGGGGCATAACGAGATGCCATGACTGGTAAATGGGAATTGGAAGAAGATGAAACTACAATAGATGTGGATATTGAGGGTATTAAAGGAGGTAGGATTATACTTTGTTGAGTTGGTGTAGTAGTAGTAGGGATGGTAGGTGAAATAAGGGTATTGGTATTGAGAGAAACTACTGGAGGGGTTGTAATAATAGAAGAAACCACTTGAGGGGTTGGAAATGAGGTAGAAGAAGAAGAAGATTTAGTTGATTGATCAATAAATGTTTTCTATGCAGCCTGGTTTAATTCATTCACCAAAAATTCTAGCTTGTTAAATTGTTTTATAACATCTTCATCTGAATCTGGATTGATAGGTTGATGTTTTGGGATATAAGGTTCTAAAATATTTTCATCAAAAACTGTCTCAGGAACAAATTTTTCTGATTTGTTATGAAAGAGGCTATGCTCAAAAGGTAAATCAAATTCAATATCCTCTATAACAATGAAACTTTCAGGGAGAGAATTAACTCTAGGTAGTGGATTATTTCTAAATTGACTCTTAGTAAAACTCTTTTTCTTGACAATTTTCTTAGGATTATCTACTGTTTTAGGTGGTTTAGGATCTAGATGGGCTCTAATGTATATCTTTTTAGGAGGTAGATCTTCAATATATTATTTACAGATATAAATATGTACAAAATTTGGGTTGAAAAAAAACCTTAATAACACCTATTTCATAGTCGCACTTTGGAAATAGATGTGATCTTTGAAAGTAATATTTACGAGGGAAAAACACAATTTATATAAGATTTGTTTGAGTCCCCAGTATGGTCGCCATAATGTTATCACTATGTAATCTCCAAAGGTTGTGGATACAAACCCAAAGGTAACCACAAAACCACTTTAAGAGCTGGGATCTAGCCCTTCCATCTTTAGAGATAGATCTCTTTATATGATTCAGATTTGTTGTTTTAAGATATTATTATAATTATTGAGTTTTGAGTTTGTTTTTTCAAATATTTGGTTGAAAACTGCAAAGAAAGTCCATTGGGCATGGAGTCATGAGTATGTGGGTGATTAAATAGAAAAATGACAGAACATATGTAATAGGGAAATGTATTCAAGATTTTGGATCTTTAGAGCATTTCTGGAGTGAATGGGATGAAAAGATTTAGATTCAATTAAATATAGAGCATGTTAGGATGAATTCTATACTTAGTATGAGAGTGAAAACATAATCATTGTTTATAAGAGAGATCAAAGTGTATTTAAAAAATTCAACCCTTAATCTTCTTTAAACAATAGAGACAAAAAAACATATGGAGAACTAGAAATAACAATTTCACATGAGAGGAAACATCATCAATTTCATCACACATGAATCCTAGAAAAAACTTTCTATATCACTGAACTTGATCACTTCAGTACGTGCACAACTTACATCAATGATCTTATTTGTTCATACAAGTTCCAACAACCTATAAGTCTTATTTCTAAATATTTATTGAAAACTATTACATCTCAGACTGGATTTCAAAAATAAAATATATTTACAATAATATCAATTTGAGGTACAAATATTTTTCGACATAAAAGAAGAGAAAATAGGAAAATCTACGGAAAACTTGCTTCTCTATTGAGGCTATCTCGGAATTTGCTGATGACCATTGTTAATTCCTTGTAAAGGCTATTCCTGTTACGTTGAAAATTTTGTGGCTTTGGTTACACTTTACTTGATCAATTCTAGTAGCTAGTCCCACCTTTCCTCACTTGGAATTGAAAAGCTAACCATATTTATAAATTTTTCATCCACTTCGGTGTAAGTGTCAAAAGTGGGTTTATTTACAAAAAGGTGGTGGATCTCGTGCTGAATATTCAAATCAAATTGGACCCCCTGTATGAATGTTTCTCGACTAATAAATCCTTTAGATTTTGCAAACTTGGAAGCATCAACACCTATGTTGTGCAGTTTTTCTTGGTACTTTTCTAATGGGGTCAATTTTCAATTAGAATTCCTAAGAGTAGGCAAGCCTTTTTCCTGTAGCAATGTAAATTTCCCATTGAACCTTCTCACCTACAACTCAAGATATTTACATTTATTTTCCAATTGTTTCATAAAATTACTATTTGTCAAAATTTTCTTGAGCTCCATGACCATTGTTGTTCTGTCTAGAATATTCATGTCTTCTAGTTCCTCCTTGGCTTTGGAATTTAGTAGCTTGATAATATTTTGTACTTCATCTGGTCTGTGCTCCAAATCTACATTTGTATTTTCTATTGTTGTCTTGACTCTGTGTACAATTTCTTTATGCTCAAAAGTAATATGAATTGAAGGCCACATATCTATTATGTTGGCATTTATATTCTACCAAATGTTATTCTTAACCTCTACCAACATCTGAATGAAAAAGGACTCGTCTTCATATTTTTATCTATGTTGGATGAATTTGTAGTTTTTTTAGACTACAGACAAATATGCATTGTCATTTTTAAGCTTACTCTCCTCCTTCTTGGCCAATGTTGCTGACAATGTCTTTCTCAACCTAAAATGTTGTTAATTCATCCAAAGCTCTAGTAAGCTCTTCTGCAGATGCCAAAACTGTGGTTTTGTTGAAGTCTCTGCAACTGTACCTACGCCTGATGTAGATGCTCTTGCTGATTCCCACTGTTCTTTCTATTTCAACAATTCTTCCATGCCTTGCTCCATCTTTTGTATATGTGCATTTTTCTCAATCACTAAAGTAAATAGTTTTTATTTCTCCATTTCTATATTGGCAACCTCTTTAGCTTGAGGATGTTCTGTGGAGGGAAGCTTTAATTGTTTCCTCAATGCTTGAATGTCTACTTCCTTGTTCTTGATCAGATCTTCTGTTGCTTTAATATCCTTAGGATCATGTCCTACATTTATGATCAATTCTTCTAAATATTTGATTTTGTTGTCCTTAACAAATGATGACATCTTCTCAATTTTTAACTAAGAATTAATGTTATTCAAAGATGTTTGTAACTTGGAAGCATTCATTGCTAAATTGGTGAGGGTTGAAAATATTAACTCCCATGTCTACTTATGTAAATCAATATGATTGATTTCATGTATTTTTCTGGTACCTATTGAGAAAATGGAGTCTTTAAAATCTTCAAACCTCCTGGGGTTGTCCCTAGAGGTTCCATGAAGGCCATCTAGAACTGTCCTTTCTCCGAATCAAATGTAGAAAGTAATATATGTTGTGTCTTAGTGATCTGCTTCTAAAACTCAGAGTAGGTGGAAGCCTTCAAAACTTCATTCTTTAATTTTATCTCGTTGTATCTTGAAAAGATACTTTGCTGAGTTGAAATCTATGATTTGGATGATATTGGAGACTTGAATGTTTCTTCTACAGTAGGTGATTGTACTATTTCTTCTATTTGAGTAGGAGTGATAGGGGTCCCTGATAAAATCACTGTGGATGGTTGTTGTGTGTCCCCTTTTTCTGGAGTTTCATCTTGGATACTTATTTCTTGAGGCTTAACCAAAGGATTAATTTGAGAATCTGAGTTTCTAGTAGTGGTTGGGTCCATCTTATTTCTTTTAAAAACAATAAATTTTTCATCTGGATTTTCTAAATCAGTAGGGGACATAGCTTCTCTTTCCCTTTTCAGCCCCTTCTCTTTAGGAATTGGTGTCTACATAGATGATTGACTAGCAAGTTGTTCTTCAGCTTCCTGTAAAGTGCCCTCTGTCCATTACTTCCGATTTGAATATTGTTCAGTTTTAGGCCTTGGTGTGTGTGCCTAAGAGGTACTCTTTTGTTCTAATATGAATTTTGAAATGATGCCCAGGGGATCATAGGACCAAGAGAAACTTAGTTTTAATTTCATCTCACTCAAGATATTTCAACTTGAATTGTGCTTTCTTATTGTAGGAGACAATATGCAACTCATCCATATTAAGCATTTTCCTTGTGTATTCTAATGAAAATATCCTAACAAGTAAAAAAACTCGTAATCTATAAGGAGGCAATTCTGATCCATAAACTATGATCTCCATGTAGTTTTGGTATAAATACTAGTCTTCCACCTTAGCTTGATCTAATAAATGAAAAAAATTCTTTATTTCTAGTGAAATCCTTGGGATCACACCATTTCTCAACAAACATAGTGAGGTGTAAAAAAACTTACAACATAATAAATATAAGAATACTCCTTTGAGTTATTTCTAACCAGAGAAGCCTAGTGAATGACTGACCAGAGGTTACCTTCTCTATTTGTCTTCTGTAAAGTGAAATCAATTTCTTCTGACTGGTAAAATAGCATAAGGTAAACTAGGACTCATTGATACTTAAAGACACCTTCTGATTTGAAATTGACAAATTAGTCATGGATAGAGTTGGCCAAAAACTGACTATAATTGAAAAGGATGGAGGGTTGTTTGCCAACTGGAAAAATAGATAAGAAACCTAACACTATCTCATCTACCCACTCATCATTATGGTATCCAAACAACCAAGTTACCATAGAAATGACCTACTTGGACATTTCAGTAAACATTGAAACTGAATACAGGGGATTAGTCCAGCGTAATTCAACATTTTATAGAAGAAAATACTCAAAAGTTTGGGCTTTCTTAGGGAATGTTAGTTTTTTTATATAATTCCATTAAATATCAGGAGAAAAAGGATGGTGAGAGGTTTGATAATCAATTAACAGGGCTTGGAAGATGCTTTAAGGGGAAATGGAAAAAATGAACTCATTGTCATGGGAAATGACAACTCTTTGACTCGTCAAATATCTAAGGTGGCACCAAACGAAGAACTCGGGAAAAAAGTGAGTCTAGGGGAAAACAAATTGTGGGAGAAATGATTCCCAGACACATAATTCATCACTTTTATCCAAGTATTTTTTTCTTTTCCCAATTATGGAGCTCATACAGATCAAATTTGACTAGGTTTCAGTAATCTTATACCAGGTGTCTATTAAGGAGGGTTTATCAAAATCTGGGACTAGGGGAATAAGGGGATTTGTTGTTGTGATCTTCCCTTTTCCTTTATGATTCTACATTTTGGAAAATGAACACAGGGAATGGGAGAACAATGTTGTAGAAAACCTGACAAAAGAAAACCTAATAGAAAAACGTCTAAAGACCATGGTTACCATGAAAAAATGCAGGTTGTACGTAAGGAATTTGCTATTGAAGACTAACAATTAGTAGCGGTTCATTCTTTGTTGTGTGGGATCAATGTCGAGCCAAAAAGGAATGAAGTATTGACCCCAAGGACTTATTATAATAGTGGAATTACTTTCATAATGGCGTCATTTAATGACTATGGATTAGAGAGGATATATTGGTAAAATGCGTAGGGTGTGGGAATTTAATAACATAACGTTCAATTAGCAATTAGCGGGAGATTCAAATGTTGAATGGGAAATGATGTGGATGGGAGTGACGTCGCAAGATAGGTGGCAGAGGTGGAGTGGTGGGGGGAAATGGGTATGTATTGGGATATGAGTGGCGAAATGGGAGACTCATAGCGGAAGGTGAGCAGTGGAGGGACAAACCATTGGTGGGAAGCGGAGGTGGTATTTCGGGGGGGTGGTGTAGGCAATAAGCAGAATAGGAAGGGGATCCCCTGAAATTCCCCAGGCATTGCCACATTAGTCTAGGGGGTTTTGGTGAAAAAAACTCCCCCCTATGTTAACTATCAAGAGTGTGGTGGGGGGGGGGGACACCCTGCAACCATAGATCTGGGCAGAGTAAATCATCATTGTTGGTTCCAACGTGACCTTTATTTAGAAAATGACAAATACCTTTGTCACACTATGCCATATCAAATACATATAAAAAACAATAATCGAATAAAGCATAAATACCGAGGTTTTAAACCTGATAAAAAATTACATTTTTTGGAATTAAAGTGGAAATTCAGTTAGTTCAATTTTATTTTTTTTCCGGGGAAAAAATACCGCGCTTTTCTATTAATAGTGGAATAAAAAAGCTACAAAAAAGAATGTGTTAACATTCAGCTGTGTTTTCACAAGTCCCAAAGGAGTTAACCTCTTCAGTGTTATCACTTTTGCCATGTCTTTTTTTAACAAAAGACATTTTGGTCTCTTCTGATCACCGGCCTGCAACAGCCCTATCAAAAATATTTGAGTTTATAGAATCCTGGGCCTCCTTTTTTACAGGAAAACAGCCCAATACATATATCATTTAAGATCATCAAAAAAAAGGAAAAAAGAAATACAGTCTCTCCTGCCTCAGGAGCATAACATATCAGTTCAGAAAAATGAAAGAAAATAAAGACAAAAGGACTTATGCAAAAGGGGGAGCATCCGACACACGGATCAGATCCTGAGCTTGTTCCATTATCCTCCAAGATCCCAAAACCTGTTGAAGATCTGCTTTGGAATATCGGTCGGCTTCTTCATTTTTATCCCAACCGATGGATGCCTGGCCTTGTCAATCAGCGGGCCTGAAAGGTGGTGATGACCTATGTCCTCCGGAAACCTTCCTCCTCCTCCGCAGCTGCTCGCAAGCTCCAGACTCTCTTCCAAAAACCCCTTAACCGGGTTATGACACCACTGAACTCCTCCCGGGAAAAACACACCAGAGGAACTGTTTGAATGCCCGACGATTTCACTGATATTCTTCTCCGTGATTTCCTTACCCCAGACAGCGAGGATATCTTCGGGGGCTGGGTCTAGGTCAACCGAGTCATTTGTAATTACCATGGTTAAAAGCGCCCCATAAAAAACTGTAACCAACTGCTGCCCGAAGCCCGATAGGGAAATTGCTATTACCGCCTCCTAAGACCGTTTCCAGAGAGAAATCAACAGATTAGATGCCGTTACAGGTAGGTTACCGTAACCTAAACGCCGCGAAAGGAAACCCTAGGTTCTCCCTCAAAGGAAAGTAGAACCCCGTTTGTCGCTGTCGAAGAGCCGCTTCCAAACCCGGTCCCAGCTGTCGCTTGATACCTTAACCTTCCCTGGCCATCCTTGTTGGTGCTGCCAGCTAGCCCTGCATCTGTACCTCCGCTGACTTCTCTGCGCTACCTGCAACACCTAGGCCATAGGCCTAGGGTTCCTGGATCAAACCCTCCCAAGTCCATCCCAAAACCCCCTAGTTCAATTATTGGGGCTTATTTTTCATTTTTCTAATTTTTTCATTTCTTTTGTTTTTTGTTTTTTCACATATATATCATTTTTTTTTATATATCCCCTGTTTTATTTTTCTTCTTTTATCTTATTTTTCTTTTTTTTTTTAATTTTTTTCTTTATCGGCTACAAATTGATGTTTCTGAAATACTTGGCACCCTTGAGCTGGTCAAGAAGGTCATCAATCCGTGGGAATGGATACCTGTTCCTAATAGTGGATTTTTCTAGTACCCAATAATCAATGCAAAGCCTCCAAGTTCCATATTTCTTCTATACAAGTACACTCAAGCTCCCATAAGGTGAGGAACTTGGTTGGATGTGCCCTTTTTGTAACAAATCCTAGATCTACAACTTTATTTCTTCATTTTATAGAACGGAGTGACGATATGTTGACCCATTAGGTAGACATGCTATGGGAGTCAGATAGATTGAATGCTTGATCTTACAGTGCAAAGGTATCCCTATGGCTGAGGAGAAGATGTCCCTATATTCCTCCATGACCTTATCTAGTTAGTTCTATTGCATGGGGGAACCCTTCCCGAGGGCGATGGATGTGGCCACTATTGTTTTAAGAGTGAATCATAAAGAAAATGAAATTCATGGTCTAGAAGACAATCTTACTACATTTCTTAACAAAGATCAAAGAGATGTCGATAGGGAGGGCTACCTTCAGTATCTTTTATAACTCATTGCGCAAAGAAATAATAACAGCACAAGGCCTAGACTCATACACAGTATGATTCTTCCACGGGTATGGTTGGATTAATAACACATCACAAACTTCAATAGGAGCAACATCACATAGTACCTCATATGTGAAACGCTTGATGATGTAGGGAAGGTGACATGGCTAGTTGACACGAAGATCCTACCATTGGTGGAGCCACTCGATGGTTTATGATTACGGGTGTGGTGTGGTCGGTAGGTCCAATCGATTCATGACCTTTTACGGAAAGAGGTTCTTTTGGCTTGTGTTGTCGACAATGAACTACAACAAAGATCACTTGATCCTCATCTGTGAGTGGAACATATGCTTTCTATTTTCTTAATTTCGTACTAATTCTTCTGGACCTTGATGGTGGAATCCATGGCACTGGGTTCTGCATTAATAATATGCTTCCCCTTTTCATTCACCTTGTAAGTTTTTGGCTAAGATTCAAAACATGCATTAGACTTTTAAGCTTTCAGCTCGACCACCAATGATTGCTAGGTGAAACACTCATTTGTGCTATAAGTGGGGCTATTGTGTAACTCACACCACTTTCTTGTGTCTTTCTTCAGTTTTTTGGTGCCATTACTTTCTTGTGGCTTAGATGGGTTGTCCTGAGCCACTCCACCTTGCCTCTGTCATTTTTTATGTGGGTTGTGGGCACTCTTTCCTTAATTTTGATTCACAGATCCAAATTCACGCTTCTTTTTTTAAATTTTTTTTAAATCTTGGTAGCATATTACTATGCTACACTGAGCAAGAAGATGATCAGGAACTCCATTTCTTCCTGAATTGGTTTTGTGTAGATAGTTGCAATACTTGAGCACCAAATGTGACTCATAGTCTTTGAAACCCAACTTTGTGTGTAGAGTATGAAAAATATTTGTGAACTCATGCACATCTTGGTCCCTTTGCTACCATAGTGTGGTCAACTATATGTACTTGTTCTCATATCTCACCATGGGGTAATATTGTTCCTTGACAGCATCTCAAAAATATTTCTAAGAGGGGGTGTGATGCAATAACATTAGAGCTTCCAATCGATTAGGATTTTTGAAAAAAAAAAATACAAAAGGGGTTTCAATATTGTAAAGGAATTATAATTCCTCAATTGCAAATATTCTTAGTTTCATCTAATTATTATAGTATAGTTTTATAAAAGCATGATAGATTTATGGAATAAATAATGAGGGATTTAGTGAATAAATTATGAGAGATTTATGGAATAAATTAGGGAGTGATTATATAATTTAGGAAAAGTTGATTTATGGAGTGATTTATGGGCGATTTATAGATGTGTTTTTAGGATTTAGGAAAAAAATTGTATTTCTTAATTTTATTTATTGTAAGCCTACGTACAATGAGAACTAATGGCCAAATGAATGTGGAATCAAGAGAAGAGAGAAATGTATTATTGTGAGGTTATTCATGCACACATTTTCTTTGTTAATGGAAATGCAGATTTGCCAAAGGCTATGTGTATGATTCCTTGTATCATATTGTGTTATGTTAAACTATTTGAGATTGCATGAAAACATTAATTTGAGTTTGCATGAACTCATTGAAGTGGAACAATTTTTGTGAATTGTTGGAGAGGTTAGAGTTATATTATCTTATTTAAAATTATTTTAGGATGTCATTAAATGGGCGTTCGCTATTAGGAATAAAAATTTGGTTATGATCATGTTTTACATATGGGTAATATTGCATACTTAGCTTGGTCATATATTAAGTTAAGATTGTAGGTGCGTGGAAGTGGACATTGTAGGAAGAGGTGAACTTTCTTGCATCAAGTGGTATGAGAGCTAGTAAGCTCTTCGAAATTGAGGATTGCAACTATAAGAATGACGACTTCCAACAAGTAGAGGTTGGGTAGAATTTGTGAGAGGGAAGTTCCATAATAAGTGTGGGTAGAATTTCGAAGAGAATATTCTAAGGAGAGAACTAGACAAAATACCAAAAGGTCAAGCTAGTGAAGAAAGATTGATGTGGTATTGAGTAGCAAGAAGAGGAGAGGCTTGGTTGAAGTTCATTGTTGAGCATGTCTCACAAAGATAGAGTGAAGGATTACCACAGAGGGTCATGAAAAAGGATTAGGTGGAAGCCATAACAAAAGGAAAGAATATTTCAAGGCAAAATACATCAAGAAGAAAACGAGTAATGAAGAGTTTAATAGAGAACTCGTTGAGATTAAAGTATAATTGAATGTACTTATGGAGTTGCTACAACAAAAAGTTGAAGACCGAAAATGTGGATGGATTTTTAAGATGAAAGGTAAATGGTAAATTAAGAAGTTGCATGCACGAAATCAAAGAAGATGGATGAGGCACCTAATTAGAGTCTGGTTAACGATACTTGGCGAAAGTGAGAAAGAGAAAGCATACATTTTTGAAGTAGAGCAAGGACTATTGCTTGGTGAGAATGAATATGCGGGGCTTTATGCAAGTCTCACGAACTACTTGGATAGTTCAGATCAAGATGTGGATGTGTTGATAGAGGAGATAAAGGAGGGTCATAATACAAATATTTTTTGAAACTGATATTTTGCATATGTTTGCATGTTATTTTGTGGATGGTGATGAAATATCACCTAGAATTGTCATGAAGGTGAAGGAAGAAAAATAAATGTCTTCTCAAGGCATAGAAGGAAGAAAATCTCATAATTTCATTTTGATGGAGGATGAGATAGCATTCCCTCATGAAGAAAACCATGATGAAAACCATCAATTAATTAGAAAAGAGATTTCTTATAGACATTTAAAGAAACGTGTTGTTGTAGAGGACAAAGAATATTTTTCTCATGGAGATAGTCAAAAGAAGCATAAAGAGGAAGCGAATCATTCAGACTTAATGCTGACAAATTTTGAAGAAGATCTAAGGATGTTGGAAGAATGGTTAATTAATCCAAGGATTGATGGAGAATACCACATGAAAGTTGCGGGCATAAAAGGAGTTCCTAAGGCATTAGATGAAGGAAATATTAAGAATTAAACATATATTAAAGAAGAAAGCATGCAACAACAAGCAGTGAGGAGCAACAACAACAAAGTTCAATAAACAAGGAGCAACATGTACCAACTAGGAGATCAACTCGACATTGAAATTGATAGGATGAGAATACTGATGATGAAAGTGCATGAGAAATTGCACACTATTATAAAAAGGGTAGTTAATCGTAGAAGGAAAATAAATGTGCAAGAGTACATCAACAAAGAGAGTGGTAAACTATAACTTAAAGTTTGGAAACTTGGAAGGTTGAAGAAGACAATGACAAAAACAACAGAGAAACAAGATGAAGAAGGAGGTGATCAGTTACAGTATAAGGTTTGGGATATAGGAGGATTGGACAATTAATCACACATGACTAGGAGGTCATGAATTCTTTCTACCTTGGGAGTATGATGCAGGAGAATTAGAGCTTTCAATCCATCAAGATTTAAAAAAAAAAACCTACAAAAGGGGTTTCAATATTGTAGCAGAATTATAATTCCTTAATTGTAAATGTTCTTAGTTTCATTTAATTGTTATAGTATAATTTTTGAAAAGCATTATAGATTTATGGAATAAATCATGAGAGATTTAGTGAATAAATTATGAGACCTTTAGAGAATAAATCAGGGAATGATTTTAGGATTTAGGAAAATTTGATTTATGGAGTGTTTTTAGGATTGAGAAAAGATATTGTATTTCTTAATTCTATTTATTGTAATCCTACGGGAAATGAGAAATAATGGCCAAATGAATGTAGAATCGGGCCAAGAGATAAATGTATGATTGTGAGGTTATGCATGTACAACTTTTCTGTGTTTATGGAAATGCAGATTTGCCAAAGGCTCTATGTATGACTCCTTATATTATATTGTGTTATGTTAAATGCTTTGAGTTTACATGAAAACGTTAATTTGAGTTTACATGAACTCATTGAAGTGGAATAATTTGTGTGAATTGTTGGAGAGGTGAGAGATATATTATCTTATTTAAAAGTATTTACGGACGTCATTAAATGAGCTTTGGCTATTAGGACTAAAACTTTGGTTATGAGCATGTTTTACATATGAGTAATGTTGCATAGTTAGATTGGTCATATATTAAGTTAAGATTGGAGGTGCATGGAAGTGGACATCGAAGGAAGAAGTAAATTTTCCTGCATTACGGTGGCTATAAACATAGAGGGTTCCTTGGCCCTTTTCTCATAGTAAGTTTCCCACTAGTCATTGACATGGGGGGCAACCTTAAGCAGTGAAAAAATAATATTTTCCCTATCGGAGAAACTATGGAATGAAAAATATCCTTCTAGCAGATTCAACCATTTTTCTAAAACATTTTTATGTATTTGACCTTCAAATATAGAGATATCGAATTTCACTTGTACCTTGAAGCAGACGATGCCTCCAAAGTGACTGGTGGATGAGGATACATCATCGGTGGGCATCTGCTGAAGGATTTGGGAAAAGTTGTCCATCATCTCATTCCTTTGTCATTTGAGGGCTTCTTAGAATAACAGTTTGATAGGATCTCCTGCTCCTTCGTCTCTCTTTTCTTTCGCCATGGGAGGTCGTCAATGTTAGTGGGGATGGTCTTGCAAAGGCTGCAATAGTTCAAGTCCCAATTCTTTATTCCCTGACCTTATTGGGGATATGCACATAAAACAAAGAAAGAACATACCACTTTAATACCACTAATCTAGATTTATAAATGAACAAAATGAAAGACATATATAAACATAAACACAAATCTACAATGAAAACCAAACTTAAATTCATTAATAACAATGTACTGAAAAATGTTTACATGTAGAATGGAAATAAATTAGCTCAAGCGATGGTAGCTTATCTCTGAGAAGAGATGTGGTGGCTACATGTCTTTTGAACTGTGCTACAATGAGGCTGGGAGGCCTATTTATTATTGAGAAACAATGGAAAACCATAAAAACCAAAAACAAAACCCTAGGAGCTGAAGTGAAAAATTTTGTGGGCTCCATTGGGGTAAATTGGTACATCAAATTCCCAGGGACGTAACCTTGGCATACGATCTCTATTTGATGTGTATGATACCTCGTTAGAAAGATATATCCGAGGAATACAAGTTTCGACTATAACCCCTTATTGTAGAGTGTGTCTTTTTTACTAAAAACACCCTCTAGGGCCTCAAAACAACTCAAGAAGTTCAAGACTCAAAAAATTGCAAAAAATATTAAATTGTGCTATAATTTAGGAAATTGAAAAAAATAATAGTAGGGGTCCAAGTGGAATAGACAAGTGACCCAAATTTTAAATCTTAACCCTTTTATAAGATGGAACTCTTAAAATCTAATTACACTAATTAAATTTCATCAAAACAAAAAAACAAACATCAAAATAATCTTATCAAAATAAAACAAACATCAAAATAAGCTTTAGTGTAGTTATGTGTGCCCTCAAACTTGAAAACTAACATTAAACTAAATTGGACATATAAGTTAAATGACTTCCACACAAATTTAGGATATTGTATTACTGAAAGAAAAAACGAAAACTAGCAATAGAATTGAAAAGAAGCCTAAAAGCTAAGCTACATAAGTAAAAAAAACCTTTAATAATATAAATCATCCCAAATACTAATTAAAATAAATTAATAAATTTAATCAAAATATTTAATTAGATAGTGATCACCAAATATATAAATACATTTAATCACAATATTTAATTAAATAATGACTACCCAATAGATTATTAACCATCAACATTATATAAATAAATTTATCACAATATTTAATTAAATAATATAGATTTTATTTGCTAAAATATTCAATTTAAGCATATTTTTTTTTCTCCTCTAAAATATTCCAAATTTTGAATCTAAACCAGCACCTAATGCATAGGCGGTGGAATCATCTGGAAGGTCACACTCCCTATAAATAAGCGCTCATACTCCCTTCCTATCCACACTTTCACTTGACTAGTCACAAGGAACGGGAATAGTAATCTTGTAGTCGATTATTGATATTCAGTAGAAGCAGCGATATTGAGAAGAGGATGGCCATTATCACTCGTGTTGCGTTTGTTCTTCTCTTGTATTACTTTTTCTTGCTTCTAATTCCTCTCATTTATTTATTTTTGGTATGCTTATTCATGTTTAAATTTTTGGTATCCTTATATAATTATAAATTTTATTATTAAGGGTTATAGGTTTTGGATGGATGATAAATGAATATACTGTTAAAGTATTCTTTACAATAGATTATTAATTCAAATCTTTTCAGTAAACATATTGTTTAAAAATGTAAAGCGACTAGCCACAAATTCAAGGGACGCTGTGAGAAGGACACCAACTGCAAAACCATTTGCAAAACTGAAGGATTTGAGGATGGCAGCTGCAACCACACCCACCTCCTCAAGAAGAAATGTTTATGCAGCAAACACTGCTAAGATTGTTCTCTTCATCTTATCATTATCCACCATCCTTCCTTTCAATTAGTTCAGTGTGTGCCACGTTCATTCTCCGCCGTTCTCTTTTCTTCACAAGTTCAGCGTGTTACGTTCATTCTCCGCCATGTTCAGTGTGTGGTCTTGTCGTTAATAGCGGTAAACATGTAATAAATTATCAGTCTGTAATAAATTATTACTGTTTAATATAAAGTTGAGTTAGGATTAGTTTATTATTATTACTGTTTACTATAAAGTTGAGTTAGGATTAGTTTATTTTCTATATTAGTGAAAAGAAAATGTATTATTTAAATTTATTTATTTGTATTATGGAGGAAAATGTATTATTTAAATTTATTTATTTGTATTATTGATTAAGAACGTAAATTTTATGGATAAATTTTAATTAAAAATTATTGTAATTTTTTCTAATTTTCTATACTTACTTAATTTTGTTTTCATTTTTATTTTTGTTTCTTCAATTTTTTTATTTCTAAATTTGTTTTTTTCAAGATAGACAAATTTTTAAAAATGAACAATAATAATAATTTTTTTTTTTTTTTTTTTTTCAATAATATATATTTTAATATTAAATTTTTAGTTTTATTACTTTTTAATTTTGACAACACAATCTTTTATGGTTTTTTTCTTTTCTCTATTTCCAATTCAATTCATTATCATAGCTTTTTTTTCTTGTTAATTTTCAATTCAACTTTTTTTTCCTTCACTTTTCTATCTTTCCCTTCAAAGGCAACAACTATAATAAACTTCCAGATTAACTAATTAAAATAGTAATTTTTTTTTTCTAAAAATAATAATTATATTCACAGCTATACAATAAAACTCCGGAATAACATAAAATTTTAAATAGTAATTTTTTCTAAAAATAATAAATTAATAAATTAAAAAAAAATTAGTGCAATTTCTTAGATAATACATTCTTATTTCTTTATTCTACTCAATCTTGTCATTATTATCTTATTCAATATTAGAGATTTGGAAAATGACAACTTGTGAAAAAATATTAGAGCTCTCTGTAAAATGACCTATTACAAATTAGTCTGGTTAGTCCGATATCATTTTGTGCTACACAAGCCGACCTCAATGAACTCACATCTTCTAATATTATATAAGCTACTAGGCATTTATATAAGTATTATTATTAATTTATATAATAATTATTTGTATAGTGATTTGTCATTAAGGTAATTTGTTTTATAGAAAATTATAGCTCTCATTTGAAATATAGCATTGTGGACAATGAAAATTTCATGGGACAATCATCGGTTGATTGCAAATTACATTGGTGAGATTATGTATATTTTTTCTAGAAAACGTGTTTTAGTAGCTGGAAATTATATGGTATAGCAGTGTTTTAATTACATAAATTCCAACCATCTATTTATGTAATTTCATTTGTTGCAAATTTCATTTGTATTTTATCCTTACTATAGTTTCAATGTTTTCCTTTGCCATTAGTGGCTAGTGCCTTATTTGGTGCATTAAATCATATGATTACCATAGTGTTTTTGTTGCAAAAAATGAAGATTTCCAACTTATTTTTTCAAACTTTTCACTTTGGAAAATATAATTGGTTGAAATTTAAAATGTTACAAAAATGGTGGTATCATTTCTATTTTATCCACTTATTCATCACCAAATAGTTATTTATTTTTACTTTAATTTGACATTTAAACTAAGTGGAAGGTACCAAAAATGCCACTTTCCATATAATACAAATTGTGGTTATGTCTAGCCAAGCTTTTCATGAACTCCAATTCTATTCATTCACACCAATTGAGCTAGGGTCTATCTTATTTCAATAAACAAATGAAACCATGAAAAAGTTCCAAAGAATCTTTTCATTGTAGGGTTTGTGCATCTAAATATGATGCATCATAAAAATAATAATGACAAAATTTTGTCTCGAAGTGAAATAGTAATGACAACACTTTATCTAGAAGTGAGATTCGATTTCAGTTAATAACTTCCAGATATGATGCATAATAAAATTAATAATGGTCACATTTTATCTCGAAGTGAGATTCAATTTCAACTAATAATATCCAAATATTATGCATCAAAAAAATTGTAATAACAACATTTTATCTTGAAGTCTGGTTCAATTTCAATTAATAAGGTCAATGAGCTAGCCACAACTTCTTGTTGAAGAAGTTTTACGGTACTTTCTAACTTATGCATGTTTACATTTTATGCATAGAATATCCTTGAGATCATATATTAGCTTTCAAACATCAAAATAACGTGAGTAATTAATTGTTCTTGGATGTAGTATTAGGTTTTTTTCTTATTTAAACAAGCATGATTATTTAATTGACTATTGAAACATTTTATGTTTTTTCTCTTGAACAATTTGATATTTATTTCTTGAAAGTGTTGATATTAATAAAAGAGCTCCCATATGCATTGAGGATTCTAACATTAAGATAGTAGTTACTTTGCACCCAACAAGAGATTGTATAAGTAACACGAGTAATTAATTGTTCTCAGACATAGTATTATGTTTTTTTCTTATGCAAACAAGAATGATTATCTTATTTGAGTATTGAAACATTTTACATTTTTTGCTTGAAAATATTGAACAATTTTATATTTCTTTCTTGAAGGTGTCGATATTAGTAAAATAACTCCCATGTACATTGAGGATTCAATATTTGATTATATTATTTAAGAACATCATAGTATTTTCTAACTAATATGTGTTTGGTCTCTAAACAAGTAAAATAATTGGTTTGTGACTATTGTCACACCTCTACTACACTATCCTTGTAATTCTAAAAAAAAAAATATAATAAAACACATTATTAACCTAACTCGTTGCAACATGATTAAAGCTTGATTACCACAGTCATTGGTCTTATGATGGGATTAATATTTAAAATTCAAAGATTATAAAAGATCTGTATGCATACACCCATTGCTTATTTGATTATGCTATCAGGGTTTAACTTCACACATACTTTGGTAATATTTCTCCAGGATTAGTTGTACTGCATATGGGTTTTGCACTTTAACTCAGAATTAATGGATTGCTCTACCATGGGATGTGGCATGAGTAGGCTCTGTCACTACATTTGGCCTTCCACCAGCTGTCCAGCTCCCTCATTCCTACCGCTGCATCTATGTTGAGGAGGCTAGGTTCGAAATCCGATGGTTGAGCTTGCCCTGGAATCCCTCTATGCTATTCTTACAGGTGAAGTGTCTCATTTCACACCCCTGTTTCTCGATGCATGCTGCTGCCAGGGTTTACTTGGGCAAGTTCGGCTCTGCTTTCTCGGTTATCATCTCCACAGGTTTGTTTAGGGTTGAAGTATGCCATGGCAGTTATGGGCCGTGTCTTCTTGCCAGTGCAACAAACCCCAGGTGAGGTTAAGGTTACAATCCCTCTCAATTTTATTCCTTTGAAGTTTTATTTCCCATGTATCATTCTTGTGTTGTCCGTTGGGTTGCAGGTTTGCCCAATACATGCTTGATTCACTCAAAGTTTCTGCAGAGGCTTCATGATCCCTTTCTCGGCTCCACCATCGACCAGATAACAGGTAAGTCCCTGCTAATCTTGCCCGAGGATTGTGGGTAGCAACGAAAATCTCTCATATGGATTATTACTTGGCACTTTAGTTAGACAACTTTACTTTCATGGGTTCATGTTCCTTTTGAAAACACTAGTTAGAATTTTTAGCTGAGGGTTTTGTCAAAGGGCTTCATATATAGATAGAAGAACAATTTGTTTGAGTTAGTGCATGACCTCTGAACATAACTGATATGTTCGGAAAATTTCTCGGTAAATTCGTCAAGCGTAGTTTCTTTTTATTTTTACCCATTCTATACTCTGCAAACGTTTCAAGGTTGCTCTGCTTTGGAAAATCTGAGAATAGGTTCGAGCTCATTTTGGTGACACCTCCATGTGTACCCTTATATGGCTTTTAAAAGACCGGAATAACTGGCCTTAAAGGTGACTACTAAGTTACTTTGAATTCTGGTTAATTTAAGAAGTTCTAAGAAGTTTTTGTTTATAGAACTCTAAATCCTTTTCTGTCTGCTCGACTTCAGGTTAGGTTGCCTTCCCAGAACCTAACTATCAACAGGCTTTGATAGAATTGTTGTATTGAAATGAAACTCCTATTCTGCCAACAGATTTTGTGCCAGTCTATCATCTGCTTAGTATTTGGGTTTCGATTCTTTGTTTCGAACTGGGTTTAAAATGAAATTGAATGAGTGAAACCCTCCTTTGATATGGAACCATGTTGTTTCGACGAATTTCTTGACTGAAATTATAGTCTCTGCGATTATTTTTCTTTTATTGTTGTATCTTAAGCAGTTCTACCTTCTATGGTAATTGTATCGTTATTTTTTTATACTCCTTCAGATATTTTATTTGCATGAAATCTTATGGAATTTTAATGCCATTCTTAGGCAAGGTTACGAACAAGAGATTGCATGGGTTTATATAGAAATAGAGTAGTTATTTCTAGATTTTCTCTTCAGTGATCACATATTGTTTTCTTTCATTGTATGAGAAGATTTTATTTCAATCTTTCGTTTAATTTCTAAGCTTGTAGCTTCAAGCCTTCCTTCACTAAGATGTATATATTAAATCTATAGTATGATGACCACTTGTTTGGGTTCTCCTTTCCTTTACTTGTTTTAAAGGATCATGGTCTCAATTAGCCTATCGGGACTGCACCCAGATATTCCATGCTCCTACATAATCCAAATGTTCTTGTTCGGTTCAAACACAGTATATAACATTATTATTATAAGTTAACTCTACCTTTATAAGTCACAAATCATACACAATATTTTATAAGTGTAAATTACACCTGTACAATACTAATTACAATTAACAGTATCAATACAACTTACAATTTATAATTATAAGTCACATAATATACGCAGTATCTTGTAAGATGCAAATTACTCTTGTACAATACTAATTGCAGTTATTCATTACTAGAATCAATAGTTTATGTCAATAGATTATTCTAGGGTTGTTACTTACCTGATCCGGATTAAGAATAAAATTCAACCGAAGATGTTACTTGTATTACTTGCAGTACTTCCTTCCTCCCAACCATGAGACTTGTCGTTAGGTCCAAGTCTCCCCCCAAGCTTGCTCACAAGACTACTGTCTTCTGCAAGTTTTGCACTAAGTGTTGTTGCTATCTAGTCATCACCAAATTTAGCTCATCTACCGTCTGACCTCTCAGCATGGTTTTTCCTCCCCTCACTCCCGTTTTCTTTGGAGCATTCACAATTAGGGAAGGTAGTTAGGGTTTCTAGTCACTGCCTTTCCTAAGTTCCTTGTTATGAGAAGTTACAAGTTCTATTAATATTCAAACCATTTCCTTTCTTTAATAATTAAAAACATTAATCACTTCAAACAAATAATAACAATAATATGCAGTTTTTTTTTTTTACTATGGTAAAATAAAATATTTACAGTTTTCTGAGGACATTACATCTCCCCTCCCTGAAATCAAACATCGTCTCGATGTTTTCCAGCTGAAAACAACCCTGGATATGCTTCTTCATGAGTTATTCATCCTCCCAGGTGGCCTCATCTGGCCCAAAGTGTTGCCATTGCACTTTAACCTAGGTGATAACTCATTTTCGTAGCATTACTTCTCTCCGATCGAGTATATTCAACAGCTCGACCAAGAATTCCCCTTTTGGCTCGACCTGAAACAAACAGTAATTTGAATTAGTTTTTTATTTATCATAAAACATTATTTGGCCTACCTAAGATACTTTCTTACCTGTATATCTTACCAACTGGCTATGTGCTTAGGATCATAAACGTATCTTTTCAATGCTGACACATGGAAGACATTGTGGACCCAAATATGGCTTGGTAAAGTGAGTTGATATGCCACTAGCCTGACCCTTAGCACTCCCACAAAACTGGGGTGCCAACTTAGCACTCCCGCTCCATTTTAATGTACTCTTTTTATCTCGTATTCTCACATATACATGGTCCCCTACTTGGTATTCTCTAAAATTCCTTTTTCGATCGGCAAAATTCTTTTTCCTATCTCAGGCTGCCTTTAAGTTGGGACATACTTTCTTAACCATTTCTTCCATCTCTTTTAACATCTCAGGTCCCAGCATCAGCTTGTCCTCTGGTCCCCCCCAACTAGATGGTGTGCAACACTTATGTCCATACAACACTGCAAATGGGCTCATCTATAAGGAAGTATGGTAGCCATTATTATAAGAAAATTCAACCAGGTGCAGGTAGTCTTCCCATTTAGATGGTTGCTACATTACATATGATCTTAGCATATCTTCTACTACCCGATTCACCCGTTCTCTTTGTCCATCTATTTGAGGATGATAGGTGGTACTGAAGATTAATTGAGTACCTAACCCTTTAAACAAGGTTGTCCAGAAAGCTAATGTAAACTTTACATCGTGGTCAGAAATTATATTTTTTGGTAGCCCATGTAGCCTAAAAATGTTTTGCATAAAAATATTGGCAATCTATACCACTCTAAAGGTGGACTGTAGTGGTATAAAATGGGTTGATTTTCTTAACTTTTCTACCACCACAATGACTGAGTCATTGTGTTTTTTGGATTTGGGTAATCCTATGATAAAATCCAAAGAGATGGTCTCCCATTGCCATTCCAGGATTGGTAGTGGATGTAGTAACCCAGTAGGGTGCTGACATTCTGTTTTAACTTGCTGACATTCCAGGCAACGTGTAAAATATTCTGCTACTTCTTTCTTCATGCTGGGCCAATAGTACTCCTTTTGGAGTGCGGTAATTAGCTTTTGGTACCCTAGGTGTCCTGCATAGGGACTTTTATGATATTCATCTAAAATTAGACTTCTAATATTATTTTGGTTGGGTACATATAGTCTTTTCTTATAACTCAGCATACCCACAGAATCCATCGCATATCCTTGCTAATATTCATGACTGGTTGAGTTTTGAGCTCACTGTCTTATTTGTTCATATTTCTCGTCTTGCTCTACTGCTTTTTTAATCAATTCGTTAAAACTAGTCTGCCCTTCGCTGTAAGAAATTTCATAGAGATAATGTACCTTTTGACTTAAAGCATCAGCTACTTGGTTCTCTTTCCCCTTCAGATGTTTAATCTTGAAATCGAATCCACTTAGAAAATCTACCCACCGAGCCTGCCTAGCATTTAAAGTAGGCTGGTTGAAGTAATTAGTCAAACTGTGATGGTTTGTCATTAACAAAAACTTTTTACCCATCAAATAGTGATGCCACATCTTTAAAGCATCAATGACGATTGTCAATTCTAAATCGTAAGTAGAATATTTCTACTCGTGTTCCTTTAATTTCCTAGACTCATAGGCAATTACCTTCCCATCCTGCATTAGTACTCCACCTACCCCTTCCTTGCTTGCATCTGTACACATCACATAATCCTTACTTGGATCTGCTATGTTTAAAATAGGCGCAGTGGTGAGTAGATGCTTAAGCTACTCAAAACTTTTTTGACATTCTGCTATTCATTTAAAAGTTTTTCCCTTTTTTTGTAGGAAGGTGATAGGATAGGCAACTCTAGATAATCCTTCCACAAACAATCTATAGTATCCTTCCAATCCCATGAAAGATCATATATCTGTTATGTCCTTTGGCACTGGCCATTCCATTATGGTCCTTATCTTCTCGGGATCTACCACGATTCCATTTTTGGTAATAATGTGGCCTAAGTACTGAACATGTTCATTAAAAAAATCGCACTTGTTGAATTTAGCATACAGTTAATGTTCCCAGAGAGTTTGCAATAATAGCCTGAGGTGTTCCTTTTGTGCCTCAATATTCCGGGAATATATCAATATATCATCAATAAAGATTAACACAAATTTATCTAAATAATGATGAAATATACTATTCATTAAACACATAAAGGTCGCGGGGGCATTGGTTAACCCAAAGGGTAGTACTACAAACTCGTAGTGTCCATAGCGAGTCCTAAAGGCAGTCTTAGCTATATCTTCCTCCTTAATCCTGATCTGGTGGTATCCGAATCATAAATCAATCTTTGAAAATACCATTGCCCTTTTTACCTAATCAAATAGTTCATCTATGTGAGGCAACGGGTACTTGTTTTTTATCATCCTTCTTTTTGACGAATATCATGAGGGCTCCCTAGAGCGATACACTGGGGCAGATGTAGTTTTTATCCAGCAGCTCCTGCAATTGCATTTTTAGTTCTGTCAATTCTGGTGTGCTCATACGATAAGGGGCTCGGGACACCAGGGCTGCTCTTGGCACCAGTTCAATAGTGAAATCTATGTCTCTCTTAGGTGGAAGTCCTAGTATTTCTTCAGGGAACACATCTATAAAATTTTGAACCACTAGAATACTTTCTAGGGCAAGAATCTTGTCTTTTGAGTTGGCATAACCAACCTGAATAACATAAATCTGACATCTTTTCCTGATGCACTTTTCTAGTTGAGAGGCGGTTATTGGTCGTACTTGTAATGGTGTTAAGATGCCTTGCATCTCTTGTTTGTCTCCCTGTTCATTCTTAAAACATATAGTTTTTGTTTTACAATTTATAATGGACCAACGTCTTTCCAACCAATCCACGCCTATCAACACGTCATATGATCCTAGGGGAAGTACGTTTATTTTCAAAGAACAGTTATTGACCTTGGCCAACACATGTCTCTTTGCCTCTGTTGCCAGTCGTACTAGCAAGGGATTTTTAAACTTGATAGTCTGTAATTTACATTGCTCCACTATCTTAGGACTAACATAACTTAACATAGCTCCAGGATGAATTAAAACAGATACAATATGATCAAAGATTTTACCTTCAAACTCGACCATAGTCGACTGGTATTCTAGCTAATGATCATCAAGAGTAGCATTAATTTTCAGGATACTCCCGGCTACGTCACCTACCATAGATGCTTCGTGGATCTGCAAAATTTGTTCAATTCCTTTTCGGTTAGGACAATTCTTAATGTAATGTGGCCCTCCACATCCCCAACATTGTACTGTAGGTCTCGCTATCTTTTCATTTTCAATTTTACCTGATTGCGCACTAGATCTGGGTTCATGGGAAGGTCTAAATCTAGACTGGTTTCTATGCAGATTTATGTTGATTTGTCCCTTGAGAAATCCTTTACTGATATTGCCATGATTTCCCTTATTTCCCACAACAACCTTATTACCTTTCTTGTTAGCCCATTTCTTTCCCATAATTTCTCCCTTCTGCTTGCTTTGCGGATATCATATCCTGGCCTTTCGTATAACCTCATCCATCATTTTTGGGTTATCGAATTCAATTCGCTCTCTCATAGACAAGGGTAAACTACTGACAAACCATTGTACCTTTGCCTATTCCTCTCGTATGTAAGGTACATATCAAATTAAAGAGGTAAATCGGGTAATAAACTCATCCATTATTTGTTGTCCAAGCCGTAGGTCATGTAATTCTTTTGCCTTCTCATCATAAAATCGTTCAGTGAAATATATTTCCTTCAAATCTTTTTGGAACTTTTCCTAGGTTATATTTTGTTTACTTACCCCTCGTATAGTCTTGACCTCCTCCCACCACAAGGTGGCCTTCCCCTGTAGCTGGAAAATGGCCAAACAAGCTTTTAAGTTGTGATCATATTCGTACATTTGGAAATATTTATTCATGTTAATAAGCCAAGATTTAGTTGCCTCCTTCAACTCCCCATCGAAGAATGGCAGTTTTATCTTTCGAAACTCCCCTTGTAATTCTGTCTGCTTCCTCTTTGGTGTTGGATGCTCAGAGGCATTATGCAACTTCTCCTCTTGATTTTCTTCCCCTCCTTCTATTTCCATATATTCTGTGCGGTAGTCTTGTTCTCCTGACATACGTCCTTGTTCGAGACTAGGAATTGGTTGGTGCTGATTCTGCTTATCAGACAGGCTTTTCATAAATTTTTCCTGTTTCAGCATTATTATTTCATTGTCTGCCCGTAGTCGGGCCATCTCATTCTTTAATTCTTAGACCATTTCCAATATCATAATATTGGTGTTGCGAGATTCTTCTCCTAACTACACCCATACTTTAGGATTATTTTTAGGAAATGTTTCAGGTCCTAGGCCTACCACATTTCTGTGTGGAATATTGTTCGTTCTTCTCATATTCCTCTGTTGTTCTGTCTCTGAACCTGAACCTAAACCTATACAAAATAGTGAGTTAACACAAATTGAATGTACCTACTAGTATAATGCTAGAGGCCACAGTCTCATAACCTGGCTCTGATACCACTTGTACCACCTCCACTATGCTATCCTTGTAATTCTAAAATAAACAATATAATAAAACACATTATTAACCTAACTCACTACAGCATGATTAAAGCTTGATTACCACAGTCATTGGTCTTATGATGGGATTAATATTTAAAAGTCAAAGGTTATAAAAAATTTGTATGCATACACCCATTGCTTATTTGATTATGTTATCAGGGTTTAACTTCACTCGTACTTTGGTAATATGTCTCCAGGATTAGTTGTATTGCATATGGGTTTTGTACTTTAACTCAGCATTAATGGATTTCTCTACCACGGGACATGGCATGAATAGGCTCTGTCGCTACATCCAGCCTTCCTCCAACTATCTAGCTCCCTCATTCCTACCGTCGCATCCATGGTGAGGAGGCTAGGCCTGAAATTCAAAAGTTCAGCTTGCCCTGGAATCCCTCTATGCTATTCTTACGGGTGAAATGTCTCATTTTGCGCTCCTGTTTCTCAATGCTTACTGCTGCCAGGGTTTACTTGGGCGAATTCGGCTCTACTTTCTGGGTTATCATCTCCATAGATTTATTGAGTGTTGAAGTATGTCATGGCGATTATGGGTCGTGTCTTCTTGCGAGTGCAGAAAACCCTAGGTGAGGTTAAGGTTACAATCCCTCTTGATTTTATTCCTTTGATGTTTTATTGCCCATGTATCATTCTTACTTGTATTGTCAGTTGGGTTGCAGGTTTGTCCAAGACATGCTTGATCTGCTCAGAGTTTCCATGGAGGCTTTGCGATCCCTTTCTCAACTCCACCGTCAACCAGATAATAGGTAAGTCCCCACTAATCTTGCCTAGGGATTGTAGGCAGCAACGAAAATTTCTAGTATAGATTATTGCTTGGCACTTTAGTTAGACGGGTTTACTATCATGGGTTCTTGTTCCTTTTGAAAACACTAGTTAGAATTATCGGGCAAGGGTTTTGTCAGAGGGCTTCATATATAGATAGAAGAACAATTTGTTTGAGTTAGTGCATGAACTCTGAACACAACTGATGTGTTTGGAAATTTTTTTGGTATAGTCGTCAAGCGTAGTTTCTTTTTATTTTTACCCATTCTATACTCTGCAAATGTTTCAGGGTTGCTCTGCTCTGGAAAATCTAAGAACAGGTCCGAGATCATTTTGGTGACACCTCCAGGTGTACCCTTATCTCGCTTTTAAAAGACTGGAATAACTGGCCTTAAAGGTGACTACTCTGTTACTTCGAATTCTTGTTAATTTAAGAAGTTTTAAGAAGTTTTTGTTTATAGAACTGTAAATCTTTTTCTATCTGTTCCACTTCGGGTTGGGTTGCCTTCCCAGAGCCTGACTGTCGGCAGGTGTGGATAGAATTGTTGTATTAAAACAAAACTCTTATTTGCATGCAAATTCTATGCTAGTCTATCATCTTCTTAGTATTTGGGTTTCGAGTGTTTGTTTCGAACTAGGTTGTTGGTTAAAATTACATTAAATGGGTGAAACCCTCCTTTGATAAGGAACCATGTTGTTTCGATGAATTTCTCACTTAAATTATAGCCTCTGTGATTATTTTTCCTATATTGCTATATCTTAACAAGTTATGCCTTGTATGGTAATTGTACCGTTATTTTTTTATACTCATCCAGATATTGTATTACCATGTAATATTATGGACTTTTAATGCCATTCTTAGGCAAGGTTATGAACAAGAGATTGCAGGGGTTTATATAGAAATAGAATAATTATTTCTAGATGTTCCATGTAGTGATCACATATACTTTTCTTTTGCTATATGAGAAGGTTTTATTTCAATATTTTGTTTAATTTCTAAGCCTGTAGCTTCAAGCCTTCCTTCACTAAGCTATATATATTAAATTATAGTATGATGGTGACTTGTTTGGGTTCTCCTTTCCTTTACTTGTCTTAGAGGATCATAGTCTCAATTAGCCTATCGGGACTACATCTAGGTATGCCATGCTCCTACATACTCTGAATGTTCTTGTTTGGTTCAAACACAGTATATAACTATATTAGTACAAGTTCAGTTTACTTTTATAAGTCATAAATCTTACACAGTATTTTATAAGTGCAAATTATGTCTGTACAATACTAATTGCAATTAACAGTATCAATACAATGTATAGTTTATAATTATAAGTCACATAATATACGCAATGTCTTGTAAGATGCAATTACTCCTGTACAATACTAATTACACTTATTCATTACCAAAATCAACAGTTTATGTCAACAGATTATCCTAGGGTAGTTACTTACCTGATTCGTATTAAGAATAAAATTCAATTGAATATGTTACTTGTATTACTTGCAGTACTTTGTTTCTCTCAACCATGAGACTTGTCGTCAGGTCCAAGTCTCCCCCCAAGCTTGCTCAAACGACTACTGTCTTCTGCAAGTTTTTCACTAAGTGTTGTTGCTATCTGGTCATCACCAGACTTAGCTCATCTATCATCTAACCTCTCAGTACAGTTTTTCCTCCCCCCACTCCCTTTTTCTTTGGAGCATTCACAATTAGGGAAGGTAGTTAGGGTTTCTGGCAAATGCCTTTCCTAAGTTCCTTGTTATTAGAAGTTACAAGGTCCGTTAATATTCAAACCATTTCCTTTTCTAATAATTAACAACATTAATCACTTCAAACAAATAATAGCAATAATATCCAGTTTTGTTTCTTACTGTGGTAAAATAAAATATTTACAGTTTTCTAGGGACATTACACATATTATTATTTTTAGAAGAGCGTTACAATTTTATTTTTTTGGTACAAGAGAAACTACAAAATAATAGTAGTGGAGATCTAAAGACTCTACAAACAAGTTAATATAGATTTAACTTTAAACATAATGTAATAGAAACTATTGTTGAAATCTTTGTCTTATTTTTTTTTTTTTACTTTAATTTAACTATATTTAAACTAAGTGGCGATAACTACAATGTAGCATCCCTTGAGCACATATTTATTAAAATATTTTATTTACTAACATCAAATAAGCATAAAAGAACAATGATAATAAATGATAAATGCATCTAAAGATATTACATTCTTTTACTTAAATGCAATTATCTTACTATTACAAGATAGGCTATATACAATTTAAATTTTTTATTAAT